>PVHY01010274.1:0-52619 GCA_004024945.1 Uropsilus gracilis | reverse complement strand
GGTGGGTGGTTAGCTCTGAAGCCAACTGAAGTTGGGAGACACAAATACAGAGGAGGGGATTAGTGGCAGAGGTCCATCAATCGAAATCCAAACCTGCGGGAGGGGGGAGGGGAGAAGGGGTGTTGAGGGGTGGGGGTGGGAAGAGACTTCAAACTTCATGTATGAACTTCCCAATAATATGTCATTGAACTTCAGCCAAGTCTACATTTCTTTGCTTCTAACATGCTTTTTATAGTCAATAAAACTCAACTCCTTCATTCTCAACTCTGGTTCCCAAAACCTAATAAGTTCAATACTCTGGTTTCTCTTCAGATCGTATAAATCTTTCGCCTTTTACCGAAACCTAATAAGTTCATTTCCTTTCTTAATTGGGGCAGTAGATTTTAGTTTTAACTCCTGTCCTTGCCAATTGATTTGCAATCTCTTCTCAAAAACCCCGGTATTGTATCTAGCCCATGCATGTCTGGTGGGGAGCCCATTTGCTCAACTGGAAGGGATTTGACATGGAGCCAGAGTTTCCACAAAGAGGGTGGAGCTGGAATCAAAGAAAAAGCCTTTTTGTTACTGTCAGTGTGGCAGTATTTTTTACCTGCAGAATTTCCGTCTCTGGGAAACAGCAGGACTGGAGATGGGTAGAGACATAGGGCCGGTTGTTGGTACGCTGAGCACCAAGCTTTGGGGCCCTGAGCCTGAAATGGTGAACTATGGAGGGTTCTTGGATGGAGAGTGTGTTTGTTACAAGATGCTGAAAGAAGATTAGTCTGGTACATAGGAAAATCAGAATGGAGGGCAGCAAAAAAGGGCTGGATTTTTTTTTTTTTTTTGAGACTAGGCCTCACTATTTTTGCCTGTGGAACCACAGGCTCACGTTGCCCAGGGTACTACGGACTCAAGCAATCCCCAGCCTCAGCTTCCCAGGTAGCTGGGATTACAGGCATGCACCACCACACCCAGCTATTTTTTTTGGAGTAGGTCTGGCTATGTTGCCCCGGGCGGGTCTACAACTGAGATCCTCAGTCCCAACCAGGACTCCATAGGCTGTCGTTTACAGGCATGTGCCACTGTGCCCGGCTTAGAAGGACTGGATTTCAACCACACTGGTTAACAGCAGAAATGAAGAAGATGGAGGGGTTGAGGTAGCACAGGGGAAGCAGTTGCATTCAGCTGGGGCTGCCCCTCTGTCTCTGGCTCCTGCCTCTCCCTTTCCTCCACACACCACTCTCCTTCAGGAAATCTGCCCACCTCCCTCCAGCAGTCAGGAGGGGCCTGGTCCATGGACTGTGTGTCTCCCACCCCTACCAGACCTCCATGACACCCATATCGGGTATACTGGTCTCCCCCCCTGTAGACTGTCTCTTAAGGGGAATAGGCCTGATCTTTCACTTCTTATGGTGTGTCTACAATACATGTTATTCATACTGATGTGTCCAGAAGAGAGGGAGGAGTGTAAATGGACTTATTCTGTGGAAAGTAACGCTAGGTTCCAAATGTTGGTTACCTTTTCCTCTTTTGTTTTTCTTACATCTTAGTTTTCCCTTGATGGCATCTTAAAAATTAAAATCAGGTGCATGCCTATAATTCAAGCGCTGGGAGGCAGAAGGCCAGGGATCACTTGCATTTGAGGGTTCCAGACCACCCTGGGCTACATAGCGAAACCTGGTCTCAAAAAAGCAGCCAGGCAGGTGGTGGGAGCCTGTAATACCAGTTACCTGAGAGGCTGAGGCTGAGGATCACTTGAGTCCGCAGGATTGAACTACCCGAGCAATAAAGCGAGACCTAGTCTGAGCCCACTACAGTGATAAATGTTTGGAGACAGAAGCAGGGGACATAGCACCCACAGTGGAAGTAATCGCTTCATGACACAAATTAAAAAGTTTTGTGTGTTTCACAACGACCATTGCTGAGGCACTGTGCTTATTAAAGTTATTTGATGCTTTCCTGCACTTGCAATGATTTTATGATGGGAAGCAGGGAGTGGCGGCCCCAGATTTCCTCTATTCCCACAGAAGAGTTCAACGACCCTACTTCCCTCAGTGTAGCCCTTTGACGCCCTCTCGTGGAACTTTTGGTTACTACAAGGTTTGAATTTTCAGAGCCGCAGACTAAATTATTAGCATTGTGAGACATAAGATAAAAGTCAAACAACAAATCCAAACTGTGTCTATATTATAACCGAGAACAATTTAGTTTCATCCTTGTGAGAAGAGCTATAGCAAAGTAAGAGGAGGCTGCCTGCCTTGTGGATTCGAGCTCTTTTCTGTGCTGCTTTTCCCTTTACACAAACAAAACAAATCCAGGGAGGCTATGATCAGAGAGACAGAGTGAGAAGAACCATATATCTCCCCAACCCACAAGATTTCCAAGAAATGGGTCAGGTGTTTTTCTGCAATGAAGAGAAGTTAAAAACTTCTGAGTTGTCAGTCTTTGCAGCAGTGAAGCTGTGACCTCAATAAGGGCAGTGCTAATTGTTGGAAGAATTTAGGCATTGCCATTATCCCGTGTCTGAAATACACAGAGGTTAAGAATGGCCTAAAGCTAGATAAGGCACTTCCTTATCTAAGCAGGCCTGGAGAATATGCTAATCTAGGGCCCTGGGGCTATAGCTCCAAAGCCCAAGTGGGGAAGGGGAGATGGACCACCAGGGCAGAGTGTGGCTGTGAATTGGAGCCTCTGATTTCCTGAGGGGAGGAGGAGCAAGAGAAAGGATAAAAAGAGAAAAAGAGAAGGGCCTGGGGCCATAAGGCTTTTGGGAAGGAGAGCTGAGCAAAGAGCAGGGTCTAGGAGATTGGCATCAGGTGCAGAGGTTTGGGCTTTAGAGGCTGAGTTTTTTGGGGTTCCTCTCCCCCACCTTCAGGCCCTGAAGGGTCGAGAGCTGTGTGAAGGTGGAGGAGAGGTGACCCTGATGAAGTGCTGAGTGTTTTCTTGTTTGTTTGTTTTTTGAGACTAGGTCTCCCTATTTTTGCCTGTGGAACTGCAGGCTCACGTTGCCTGGGGTGTCACAGACTCAAGCAGTCCCCAGTCTCAGCTTCCCAGGTAGCTGGGATTACAGGCGCACGCCACCACACCCAGCTATATTTTTGAGGACTAGGTCTCGCTACGGGCCCAAGGCAGGACTCGAACCGCGATCCCTAGCCCCGGCTGCTTCATAGACTGAAGCTTACAGGCACGAGCCACCGTGCCCGGCCCTGAGCCACGTGTTGATGGAATTCACCCGATGCTAACTGGAATGATGGCGGATCAAAAGACAAGGATATGCCCTGGTGGTTTCAAACTGAAGTACACTGAGACTGAGGTAAACCCCATGCAGCTCCCTCAGGAACAGGCATGGGTTCTATTCCATTTGGAACACTTGTGAGGCTGTGGACTCCGACTCCTTGTTTCCCCTTACCTGTAAATAAACCTCTATGCCGACCCTTAAGACCAAAGTTTGATCTCTAGTTAACTGCTTGTGCACAGGGAAGAACCCTCATTGTAAAAAATGAAAAGGGAGTGATGCCCTCCTCTGTAACAGTCACATTACATGGTGAGACTTCCGATGAGGCCTTAGTTGATCCCCTGACTATATTCCTTGTTAGCTTTCATCATTATGTCACAACAGTATCAGTCTACTGGGTGAAGAAAAACATGTGGGAAGCCTCATTTCCCAGAGAGCTGCATACACTGTGATCACTGACCCAGCAGTGGCCCCCACCCCCACCCCGGAAGCCCTATGCTATCCAGTGAACCCCCATGCCAGCAGAGTTCCCCTGTTTTCTGGCACAAGGAATGAACAAAACAAACACCCAGGCAGTACTGAGGCCGGGAGCTGCCGCCCAAGGTTGTCTTGGTTTCTTTTCAGTGGCTGCTTACGTACTTTCCCCCAGCTCTTCAGCTTGCAAAGGGCTTTGTTGCTTCAACGGTCCAACTCCCGTGCAGAGCTGCCAGCCTGTTTCTGGAGCACAGCCGCCCCTCTTGGAGGCCTTCCTGGGCCCTCCACTGGCCATGGAAGCTACCGCCAGGCACTCACTGGCCTCTCTCTCCCAAATGAGCTGTTTTCCTGCAAAAAACGTCTCCCTTTGTGGAATGGGAGGATAGGGCTGAGAGGCCAAGGAAATATCAAGTGGAGTGAACCACATAACGACGACCCCTTTCAGTACATCTGCAGGGAGCAGTTTTTCTCAAGAGCAGACTCTAGATCTTAACCAGCCTTTTGATGTTTCTAAGTCCAAGCAGAAACTCCTCATTACCTGATTTGCAAGGCAGGCCAAGATCTGTAAGCACTGTCTTGACTAAGGCAGAGATGATGCATGCGTGTCCTCTCTTGGTCTGCCAACAGGGAGACTAAAGTTAAGTAAATGTGAATTATCAGTGAGAGGAAGTGCAAAGGAAAGTGAGGGCTGCATATGGAGAGTCTGCTGTAATATGCAGAGAAGCAGGAGGGGAGTAAGCCTGGCCTAAGGGCAGCCAGTGGGAGGCAATTTGAATAAAGGAAGATGAGCTATGATTTGCACCAACACCCCCTCACTCTGGGAACCTTTTCACTCAGCTATTCAGGAAAGTGAGATATGGGCAGTCTAGTTCTAAACTTGTAGACAGGATGGTTTGGTAGTAATTGGGGCTAATCTAGAAGATCTTAAGAATTGAAATCAAGGGCAGTTGAGAAATCAGTGAACTGCTGGAGATTTGTTAGGGAATTTAATGTTTATTAGGGATTTATTATTATTGAGGAGACTGAGGTCTGATTTGCTGTTGCTCTTGTTTTCCTTGTGTTTGTTAATAGCACAAGTTGCAGCTGGGCACGGTGACTCCTGCCTGTAAGCTTCAGCCTATGAAGCGGCTGGGGCTAGGGATCGTGGTTCAAGTTCCACTCGGGGCAACAGAGCGAGACCTAGTCCCAAAAAACAGCTGGGCGTGGTGGAGTGCGCCTGTAATCCCAGCTACCTGGAAAGCTGAGGCTGGGGATTGCTTGAGTTCATGGTACCCCAGGCAACGAGAGCCTGTGGTTCCACAGGCAAAAATAGTAAGACCTAGTCTCAAAAAGAAAAAAAACAAAACAAAAAAAACAGAAGTTGAGCACAAAGAAGTTAACTAGAAACAAATCAAATCCAGTGATTTCCCTCACTTTTATGAACTACAAAGATTGCTGATGCTGTGAAGAATAATGAAACTGGCAGCCTATCTCCAAGATGATCACCTTTGATTCCTTCTCTACCTCCACAGGGGCAGCCGGAGTCAGTTCCTCTGCCCTTTAAATCTGGCTAAGTCTATATGACTTACAGGAAGGATGTAGTGGAAATGCCATTTCAGAGCCTTGTACCTGGTGGATGATTCACAAGATTGCTGAATGAATACCAAAGTGAAATGCTATGTTATAAACATTAAGGTGGATCTTTTTAACCTTAAGGGCAACTTTGGCTATAAATTATTTGGAGCTGGGCATTTTAGGGTGGTGAAATGTGTTATTTCCATGGGGTGCTACAGGGCTTGGGTATCAATGCAAAAATAAGTCAATTTTTTTTTTTTTTTTTTTTTTTTGAGACTAGGTTTCGCTCTGTTGCCCCGGGTAGTCCTGATCCCATGGACTCAAGTGATCCCCAGGCTCAGCCTCCCAGGTAGCTTGGAATAAAGTTGCCCGCCACCATGCCCAGCTGCTTTTTTGAGACTAGGTCTCACTAGGTTGCCTGGGGTAGTCTCGAACCTGCAAACTCAAGTGATCCCAGGCCTCTTGCAGGTTCATGCCACCATACCTGGCTTGAAGTTAGGTTTTATGCCATACACTAGGCCTTTCTTCTCTTTCACTTCTCTTAAGGAGGCATAAACATCCTGTTCCTAACTTGCTTTACAACATTTGGTGAGACCTGACAGATCTTTTGGTTTAGCAAACCTGAGTTCACAAATATCAATTGAGCTAGTCATGCAGCTTTAATTACTTTTAAGTCTCAAAGGAGTGATGAAAGACAAACACCAGCTAAACAGCCTAAGACTTCAATTACTTGCTTTCTTGCCTTTGAAATAATCAAGTTTGCTTGCCCAGCTTCAGTGTGAGCAGGTCCACTTGCAACACTTATTGTATTGAGTCAAAAATAGGGACCATAGGGAAATAATGTGCTTTTCTCATTTCTCTGTCTGGGCAGTCAATTTAAGCACATTGTTGTGAGATGTTGTAACTGGAAGACCAGAGTTCAGGCCACCTGTCACCACCAAATGCCAATAAATAGAGACAGGAGTTGAATCCTTAAGGTGCACTTTTCATCAGTAGCCTTCAATCTGAAAGATGGGGGTTCACACCCTCAACAAACCACCTTAACATTTCATTTCCAGCTGGTTTTTTTTTTTTTTTTTTTTTTTTTTTTTTTTTTTTTTTTTTTTTTTTTTTTTTTTTTTTTTTTTTTTTTTTTTTTTTTTTTTTTTTTTTTTATCATGGGTTAAACAAAGACAGTTCAGCAGCAAGGTGGCCTTCAGATGACAGCAGCTGGTGATGTCCAGCTCCAGGCTCCTTACCACCCTCCTGGACACTTGGCCTCACACCCCCCAGGGTGTTGAGACTGACTGGATCCCCCACTCCTCCAGCCATGCCCTTGGGCTAGAAAATTTACTCAGTTCAGACAGGCTGTTGGAGAGTAACTGTCATCAACACAGCTGATGCTATTTATTGATAAGAGCTAAACAAAGGCGTTATTTCCCTGTTGCTTGAGAACTATAAATTTCAAGAAGGCCATGTCAAGGTGTGATGTTAACCTTCATTAGAATTCATAGTTTCCTTTCAGAAGGATAGAAGGGGAGGAGGAAGGAAAACAAGGTTTTTGTGATATGAGATGATTTCCAAGATATAAAAGAGACCTAGGAGGGAGACAAGTATCAATCATTTTGGAGAAAGATGGGCACCTGGCTGTGAGGGCTAAGGTGACCCTGGGGCCTTTGGCCTGGGCTGTTGAACTTCTAAAGAGTTAGGAGATTTGAACCTTGTGTTGGAGTTTTCTTTATCTAGTTTGACTTAGATGTTTTTGGAGAGGCCGTGAGTGAGGTCTGAGAGAATGAGGGAATGGATTTTTTTTTTTTTTTTTTGAGAATAGGTCTCACTATTTTTGCCCATGGAACCGCAGGCTCTCGTTGCCCAGGGTACCACAGACTCAAGCAATCCCCAGCCTCAGCTGGGATGACAGGCGTGCACTACCACACCCAGCTATTTTTTTGGAACTAGGTCTCACTACGGACCCCAGGCGTGACTCGAACCGCGATCCCTAGCCTGGCCACTTCATAGGCTGAAGCTTACAGGCATGAGCCACCATGCCCAGCTGAGAGAATGGATTTTATGTTGATTCTGAAACAGGGTATAAAGAAGACTTTCTGACTTAAAACACATATACAGGCCTGCTTCTCTCTCCGAAGCAGGCTACTAACAATTCCTTTGCAATTACCTTAACCTTGAACACCTCTGCCTGCTTCTCTCTACAAAGCAGGATACAGCAGGCCATTAGCATTTACACTGATCATCTTTACCATTGATATGCAAAAGTCAGCCAGCTGCTCTCTGCCTTCAGCTCCAAAAACTGTAGAAAGAAAAAACTTAGAAAACACAGTTTAAACTCTATACTCGTGGGTTATTACCACCATCCCCAGCCTTCTCAACCAATATACCAAACCAATGCAAGATTATCAGTGCAGAATAATTTATTTCTAACAATGATTTTCTATAAACATCTAAGGAAAACTCTGATTACTTTAACATTGTCCAAAACCTTTCTCAGCATTGTCCAAAGTCCTTTCCCCAGATTGCCCAGAAATCCTCAGTCTTTCAGTCCTGATCATCTCACCAATATCAGCCAGTCAGAGTTCCTCTCCACATGTTAAGACATCTTTCTTTAGGCGCGCTCCTTTGGCATGCTCCAGCTCCTCCATGCCGTCTTCTTGTCGTTCAGGTAGACACTTCATGGTACCGGACCCAGCAAAGTTCACTTTCTTTTCAGGCCTGTCTTTTGCAAGGCCCCTCGCAGACACAAGTTAAACTCAGCAAAACAAACTCCAACACGGAGTTCAAATCTGCAAACTCCTTAACTGCATTCAGCACACATGCTGCCAGCCTGGGCCAGCCAAAGGCTACCGGCCCCCCGGGCCTGGCCACGTCCACATGGCTCACATCTTTACAAGATGGCCGATTCCCATCTCTCCTCCATTGAATCTCTCTCTATCCGATCTCCATATTGCCTCTGAATCAGAATTCAAATCCCTCTCTTTGTTTGCATACCCTTTATATACCCTGATTTCCCACCTTCCAGGAAACCTGTTTCACCTTGACCATTTCACTTCTTTCTCCCCCTGCATCTCCCTGAAGGGAAATTCCAACTAAAGTCATTCTCACATTTTAGCATACCTGTCCTTGAAATCTGCAATCTTAAACAGGAGACAATGGAGGGGGGGGATAGCACACCCTATCAATTCCTTTATCTTGGAGTTTTTCTACCGCCTAAAGAAGAGAAGGATGCCATAAGAAGAACATCATGTCTTCAACCACATGCTTGGCGGAACCAGGAACAGACACCAAAGGAGGGAAAGAAAGATACTGTTTTAGAAAATGTGTCTGTGGACTCTAACTGGACATGGTACTGAGGTGACCAGAAACTAAAAAGACAATTTTGGACATTATGATGGTGTAACTGGATTTTTCATGTTTATTTTGCAGCACATGTAATGGGGTAACTAGGGTTTACTTGCTTATCTTGTAGTACGTGTTTAGGTAATCATCTTCTTGCTTAGTAATAGTCTGATTAAGAATTCGATCTGGTTTCAGAAATTGCACAGCAAGGTTGCTGCAGTGGCAAGAATCCAGGCTTAAAGTTTTTTCTCTTCCTTTGGAGAGGCCCTAGGGCAGACAGGCTAGGAGCAGGTATCCGAATGACAAAGGTAACTAGTGTGTAGAAACTTAAGGGTTAACAAAGGCTTTTGCTTGGTCTGTATTATATTGCAAGGTTAAGGTTTTTCTCTGGTTTAGGAAAAGCGTATTTTTTAGAAAAAAAAAAAGGGAATTTTTTAGAAAAAAAGAGACTCCCCTCTCCCCCCCTTCCTCCCTTAACACGGCCATAAACAATGTGTGTGAGCAGATCTACAGCTCTGCTCTGCCTAGTGTCCTGCTTGATCACTTCCCCCTCCTGAGCCCCTCTCAAAGTTACCAGTCAAAGAACACTGTCCAGAGAGGATGCAAAAGATAATAGGTATAGGCTGGAAGGATTCAAGTGAACTTTTTACTATACATAGGAAAGGAGAGCAACTGGATACACCTTGCCCCACCTCCCATCCTCCCCACCCCCTGCCCCCAGTGCCTTTGCACAACTAGGACAAGTTTGTTTCAACATATTTTAGAGCAAAAAATTCAATTAATCAAACTTTTCCTATGAAAAAAAATATAGTCAAAGCCTTGTGGGGAACAGTGGGGAAACACAGATGTGCACACTCTGAAACCCACAGCTGGGCTTTCACATCTTGAAATAAAGTTGTTTCCAAGAATGGCAGTTTCAGTTTTCATATTTAAATCTTGAATCATGTAAAATTCAATTATCTCTATTTTCAAAGGTAGAATCTTGGTTTAGGATACTTGAACCTCATGTCTGATACTTTAAAGGCTTACAAGACATTTTTTTTTCTATCCCAAGAGGTTAACAGGGTTCTATTGGGAGGTAGAGATGACAAAAGGAAACTGGATTGAGCAACAACAAAAAATATTTATATGAAAGTTCTGAAGTCAACTGACCACACTCTGCTTGGCTTACAAGAGAAAAAAAATCATGTGGGAGTTTTATTTATTTTTTAAAATTTATTTATTTTTTTCTTTGAGAGTAGGTCTCACTATTTTTGCCTGTGCAACCGCAGGCTCACGTTGCCTGGGGTACCACCGACTCAAGCAATCCCCAGTCTCAGCTTCCCAGGTAGCTGGGATTACAGGCATGCACCAGCACGCCCAGCTATTATGTGGGAGTTTTAGAAGTGGGATTTAACTCAGAATTAGTAGATCATATTTAATCTCTTTTAAAAGAAATTAATCTAGACCAAGAAATGTGACCACTAGGAAAATCAGCGTTTTGGCCAAAATGTAATACTATGAATAAATGACAAGATTGGTAGGACTTTCAGGGTCCAATCATAATTTTGTTTTAATCTGATGATTTTCTATGGTGACAGACATACATGGGAAGAAATATATATGGCCCATAACATAGCAGTACCTCCTAGTGAACCGGTAAATTCTAAAGTTCATTTTATTATTTGACTATCAACTATTTGGAAAATATCCATAAAGTAAAAAGACTTCCTTCTTCTCCAGCCTCTCCCCAACACCATATTTCTACTAAGGGAAGTTTTTTCTATTTTACATACATACATATATATATATATATATATTCATTGGTATGTTCATGTAGCCAAGTACAGGGAAATTTCAAGGTCAGTTTATGTAATCAAAATTAGGATCATAAAGAAAGTTGGAGACAATTGGTAATCAAAATTAGGATTATAAGGAAAGTTGAAGGAGATAATTGCTGATCAAGTCTCATCCAATGAACTGAGGACTCATTTAATAACTGGTCAGAAATGGGCTAAAAGATAAATAGGCATCACACTCAAGTTGGTCACCTGCTCCAGTTACAGCTCTGATATTCCCGCAAGTTGCAGTTTAGCCAAGGTCAGTCAAGGTCATGTAGGGTGGCTGCCAGTGCTTCCAGATGTAAAAGCTGAGATCCAGTTTCTTACTTGTCACCATCTGCATCACAGACTATTTTTTTGTCTAAGTGGCTGATGCTTCTAAGTTGAGATATTTTAGCTCAATTTCCTTTTTAGGTTGGTTGCTAATAAGTTTTTTTTTTTTTTTTGAGACTTGGTCTCGCTATTTTTGCCCATGGAACCGCAGGCTCTCATTGCCTGGGGTACCACAGACTCAAGCAATCCCCAGCCCTCAGCTTCCCAGGTAGCTGGGATTACAGGCATGCGCCACCATGCCCAGCTATTTTTTTGGAACTAGGTCTCGCTATGTGCCCCCAGCGGGACTTGAACCGCGATCCCTAGCCCCAGCCACTTCCTAGGCTGAAGCTTACAGGCACGAGCCACCATGCCCGGCCCTAGACCTCTTCTTAAACTTGCATTTTATCTACAAATTTCACTGCTGGTTTAATATTATTTTCTTCTTTTTCCCTCTAGTTATGATAGGGGGTGCTACACCTCCCCCCTCCCCTCGCACAGGTGTCATTGTCTCCTGTTTAAGATTGCAGATTTCAAAGAAGGTATGCTAAAATGTGAGAATGGCCTTAATTAGAATTTCCTTTCAGAAAGATACAAGGGGCAGGAAGAATGGAAACAGGTTTTTTTTCTTGGTAATGTAACAACTCAGGAGCTGGTCCTGGAAGGGGGGGAAAATAGAAAGGATATATAAAGAGGTTTGAAACAAAGAATTAAAAAAAAGAAAAGATGGGAATGGAGATTGAGATTCAGGTTTGATTTTGGTCATTTTTGTAGGATGGAGATGTGAACCATATGAGCTTGGCCATGTGGCCACCTGGGGCCTGTAGCCCTTGGCTGACCTGGGTTAGCTGCATGTGTGCTAAAGGCGGTTAAGAAGTTTGCAGATTTGAACTCCGTGTTGGCGTTTGTATTGCTGAGTTTGACTTGTGTCTGGAAGAGGCCGTGCAAAAGCTAGGCCTGAAAAGAAAGTGAATTTTGCTGGGTCCGGTATGATGAAGTTTCTTCTATTACCTGGAGAACAAAAAGATGGCATAGAGGAGCTGGAGCATGCCAAAGGAGCGCACCAAAGGAGCACGGCAAAGGAAGGTGTCTCCCAGCATCTGGAGATGAACTCTTAACTGGTGATTTTGGTGAGATGATCAGGACTGAGAGATTGAGGATTTTTGGGCAATCTGGGAAAGGACTTTGGACAATGTTGAGAAACGTTTTGGAGAATGTTAGTCTGAGTTTTACTTACATGTTTCTTTCATACTAATTAGGAAATCACTTTGTTAGAAATAAATTAGTCTGCACTGATAGTCTTGCTTTGACTTGGTATTTTGGTTGAGAAGGCTGGGATGGTGGAAAGAACCCATGAGTTTTAAAGATGGTAAATTGAGGCAAACTAGTTTAAAGTGTAAACTGTGTTTCTAAGTTTTTCTTTTTAGGTCTTAAAGAGGGGAAGAGAGCTGAGAGAAGCTGGTGGCTGATTTCTGCATACCAGTGGTGGAGGTGAACAATGAAAATGCTAATGAACAGTTTGTAGCCTGCTTCCTAGAGAATCAGGCATAGGTGTGTCTAGTTCAAAATAAAGGAAAATGGTAACATAATGGCTTGCAGCCTGCTTCGTAGACAGAAGTAGGCATAGAGGTGTTTCAGTTAAAAAGTCTTTTTCTCTTTTTATTCAATTTCATTTAGACCTTATTTTACATACATTTTATTCTGATATATTTGTGTATGGTTCTGTAAGCCCTCTTATAGGCTCTCTGGGACAGGGTAATGCCTTAAAAAAACTGGTAAATTTTACAATATTCAGGGTAAGGTGAATGAGGCTTCCTATACATCAAAGGTTGACCATGTCAAAGATGTAAGAAAATGGTAACATTTGTTAGCAAAGTCATTCCTTGAATTTAAGGCAAAGATGGACTAAAACTGCCCCAATTAATGTTTTCCAGCAGCTTTTGGAATTCCAAAATGGTTAATCAATGGTTAAGAAAAGGAACCATCCAGACTTCAAAAGTCTGAACGGAAAGGTGCTTGGTCATGCACATTCAAGCACACAGGTTAACCAGAGGTGGGAGCTTTATTTCACAAGTTTCAAGATACAGTACAAAACGAATCTGTACATCTCTCTATTAACAGGATTTGTTTACACAATTATATTACACTTCACCAGCCTTCATACTGTATTTAATTAAATACAAAATAAATGTACAAAAAAGTCTATCATGGTATGGTGCTCCTTCCAATGCCAGCTTATGGTCTTTTAAAACTTCTTGCAAATATTAATAGTGGTTATACATTGATCGTATCAATATATTTATGTATATATTTTTAATCAAAGGGAATAGTGTCAGCTTGTCATTCCAAATAGGAAAAACGGTGCATATGCGATGACTCCCTGCACATCACCAAGACAATCTTCTCAGGCACAGGAAATCAGATTTTCACTTGTGCAAACAGTCGCTGTAGAATGCAATCATGTGTACTTGGCATCCTTATAAGTGTTCTTCAAATACCAAGTGGAAGGAGAATTTAGCTTCTTTCCAAGGACTACTGCACATTTAAATATCAGATGGTGCATTAACGTGGCAATCAGAAATTTTATATTTTCACTTATATTTGAAAACAATGGCTGATGAAAATTATTTTCTGAAAATATAAAATCCTTTTGCTTTATTTCTCAAGCACTTCTAGTCATAATATTGTGTAACATATATTATAATTACTCAAAGTAACTATCAACCGTCATGGGACAAACAGCCCACGTTGTCTTTGAGGCGGGTAAATTGGTTGTAGATCAAAAGCATTTTGTTTTGAAATGCGCATGTGAAATGTTCAGTCCAGACCTCTGTAAAGGAAGTTTTTTTGCAGCTGTAGCTAGACAATAATACACATGCTACACACATGAAGAATTGGGGTCTTCATTTATAGGCTTGCATGCATACTTCCAAAACACTGGTTTTAAGAACACGCGAAGTAAAGAAAGGAGGGAAAAACTGCAAAATCAAAGTCAAATAAAATTTTTATACAAAATACTTAAGTTTCCTGAAGGCAATGGGAGCACCTTCATGAAATAAAGCATCAGATCACTGCCAGATCATGGGCAGAAGCTTCTAAACCTTCCCAATGGTACAGAGATAAAACAGCTTAGCAGTGAAACTCTTACAAATTAACCTCATAAGCAGAAGGGTAACCAATTCTCAAGAATATTAAGATTAATGATCACAAGTTTATCTCATTTAAGTGCTAAGTAGTGAATTTTGAAAAAAAACTTGTACTTCTTCAGTGCCACTGAAGAGTAACCAAAAATGAGAATCCTTACTCAGAAAACAGAAACAAGAACTTCAAACACACACACACACACACACACACACACACACACACACACAAAATGCCCCCACGCAACATCGCTACTTTCATAACATAAACTAGAAGCAAATGGATCTTCTCAAGGCTCGAACAGTTGATTAATCAACCAATCAAGTACACGAGCAGAAGTTAAGCGGAGTACTACTGTCATCACCATCGAGGCCAGAAGACGGACTGTAACAGGGATCAGGAGAGCCAGGCTACCATGGAGAAACGAAGCCACAGTCTACCTGCTAACTCTAAATTCTAACGCTAAAACTCCTGAATCCCGGAGTTAGTTTAATGTCACTGACATCAACTAGCTTTAGTTACTGTCATTTTATTCAAATGGATGCCATTTGATTAGGTTAAGTATTGAACATTATTTTAGGAGAAACACCAAACCAAAGTTTATCTGCTTAGGTATTGTGTCCTAGGAACAAAACAAGAGAAAAAAAAGGAGCAAAGTACTTTGAGACAGTCTTTCAACGAAGCTTTGGAACTAAATAATTTTAAATATACCGTTCAAACTCCAGCAGCAAGTGACCCAGGTTAAAAAGAGGGGGTGGAAAAACAAAGAAAAGGGCATATAGAATAAAATAATGAAAACTATACAGTGAGTGATGGACTAGTAGGAAGCTTATTATTGCATGAAGAACAAGACCCTAGCTTTAAGGTCGTGCACACTGTTTAAAGAAATGTTTTTGCAAAGCATTCGTGGAAAGAAGTTAAGATAGAGATAAAAATGCGGCTAGCGGAGAAATTACAGGAATAGTAGAGGGGACAAATGGAAGTTTAGTTATTGTAGAAGGTTTTTAAGCTTTTAAAGAAATTAAAACAGTTCCTTTGAAATGAAGTGTGACTGCTAACTTGGACTGCACTTATTTTGAAGGATGGGGAGAAGAGGCAGTGATGAAGACACCAACAAATTGTACCGCCTTCACTGAGTCTTTAAGAGATTAAACAGGTCTTAGTATTTACAAGAGCTGCCGAAAGCGACACTGCACTTTGGAGGGTCAAATGTCCTACCTTTTATGTGTGCTTTTGTCTTAATGGTTCTTTTGGTGACCACCCCTTTCAATTCGGAAGCAACTGTAAGGGAGGAAAGGTTGCTTACCTGGTTTCTCATAATACTCTAAACACAGAATAAAGCATACAACTTCACAGTTAAAGCCTTCATGTTCATGCTAAACTAACTAAATCTAGTTCTAAAGCACAGTCCCAACTTCAAAAACCAAAGTGTTACAACTCTATGGTAATAAACATTTCAAGTTTTCTTGCAGATGAGCAATTATGGGGAAAAAAGGGGTATAAACATTAATAGACAGACTGAGGTCAGTAGGCATAGGAAGTCTGCTCAGTTAACAGAGGCTGGTGAACAACAGCATCTGCCAATTAAAAAGAACTAGAAATTCAGTTTAAGTTTGAATATTTTCATTTGTATAATATGTGAAATAACCTTAGGTTTTGTCATTGTTTTCCATACTATTTAACAAACAAGTGTGAATTATTTCCATACTATTTAACAAACAAATCTGAAGTATAATAGCCCTGATTTCCCTAATATTAATGGTGGGTGATGAAGATGGTAACTGAGAAGGCAGTTAACGTTCCACTGCAAAAGAGCAGAAACAAAAATCTACCCGAACAGTATAAATCGGCTTTGGCTTTCCTCAACCACTAAGTTTAACGCATCTTTTATTCTCTGTGTTGTAATATTATAATGGTCATTACTGTATGCCAGGTAGTAGCAATGGCATTTCATATTTAAAGAATTCAGGAGGGTGATCTGTTCTTTCGCAAGAAGAAATGCAAAGTTAAATAAATCCCTGGAATAAATACTTCAACTCTTGGGGAAGTAGGTCAATGATCAAGGTACCCTATCCAGAGTTCTTTAGTACTGTTTTCTAATTATCTCCCATTCAGTCCATCCTCTGGCTTCTGGAACAAGGCTCCGAACACTCGAAACAAACAAGCGCATTATATTAAGTAGGTGGGGCAAGTTCACATGTTAGCTCAAGGAGTCAGTTCATACTTATATAGATTCTATATCAAAGAAGTTCACAGAAAACACTTTAACAAGGCCTTTCAGTCTTTGAAGATGAGAAGTTTGGTATAAAGTATAACAATTACCAATGATAAGAAAACACCTAACCTTCCCTTTTAAAATAACCAATATGCTGAATGTGTATACCTGCGTGTGGAGTGGTAAAAGTTTCTTAGTTATTGCAGTTCTGAAACATTTTGAAGACTCTCTTTTTCAACTGAAAAGGCAAGTTCTATTTTCAGTCTTTCAAACATGTTAAGGTTAACTTTGCAACTATCTGCATTTTCCTTTTCACACTGATCAGCTTTTAGTGTCGAGGCACAGACCTTAAAGAGGGTGACAGGAGAATGTATGCACTGAGAGAATGAGCAAGGGCTGAGAGCATGACTGAAGAACCCAAGAAAGACAGCTGGATATAGCAGACATCACTTTGTCTCACATGTTTCCAGACCGCCCATCCTGCCCCCCAAAAATGGGAAAAGTCACTGAGAGTTGTTATTCCATTCAGCACGGAAACATTCAACTCAGTTTAGGTAAGAGTTACGTATCCCTGAAAATAAAGGCATCAGATTCTAAGCAGCTTTAGGAATTCAATGCTTCCAAGTGCCTCTTCCCGGAGGTGGCCACTGACCCAGAGTACAAAATCAAATGCAAGTGTTCTCAGCAAACAATTTCCTGGGCTGTCACTGATCAAGGCTGGACTCGGTAGCTGTTACTGTGGTGGCTGCTGCTCTGGTGGCCCCTCCTGCTGTGGCGGTGCTGGCCGTGGTGCTGGGGGCCTGGGGACAGGCATGTCTTGGTGCTGCCTCTGCCGGTAAGCTATGACTGTTCCCAGCAGCAATGCGATGATGGTCATGAGGTAAAGGTCCCATTCAGGTCCCAACAGCTGGTCCATATCAAGTTGGGTGAACAGATCTCGAATCTTAGTGAGAAGAAGAATATGACAATTATGATGACGCTTAAAATCTCCGAGAAGGAACTGAAAACTTGCGTTGCCAACTAGGGCAGATCACAGAACTTACTGAAATCACTGGTTTCAGAAAGATTTTGCAATGTGTTTTTCAAAAAGGTTTTACAAGCTTTTAGCTGAAACCCAATGTGTTTCAGGAACTGAGTTATTGTAACAGCTGACTGTACAAAGTACCCAACTAAGTTCTTGTCTGTCAGTAATCTAACACATTAACCTCCACCCATCTTTCACAGGAAATAATGGAAAGGAACACTGGGTACAATGGAGGGACGAGGCAGTCAGGATCGTGGCACACCTGGAAGCTCTCTGCAGCTCCCGACCTGCCAACACTACTTAGTAACTGAGCTGGGCTCTTTTCCTGTTTCTCTCACGTAACTGAAGATGGCAGGAGTTGAAATGTGTAATAGCTGAATGAACAGAAATGCTTTCTTCACTAGGATCTAACTGAAAACCAAGACATTTACTTGACCTACCACTTAATAGTTAGATTTTTTTAGTTTGTGATATTTTAAATTTTTTAGTATTAAATTATTCATAATTTTTTCTGACTGCTACTCAAAGTAATCAAGGGGTATAACGCTTTATGTTCAAATAAAATTACACTGAAATGGTTCCTGTAATATATACTTGTAGATATAGTTGCTAGTTTTTCTGGAAAACATTTTTTCTAAGGAATTTGTTCCCTGACAGAGATCTTTAAGAAAGAAATTCTATGATTTTTTTTCGAGTTGTAATATCTAGGGGGTAGAATTATGGATTATGGGGCAATTTATTACCTTCTTTATATTTCTTTTTTTTTGAGACTAGGTCTCACTATTTTTGCCCATGGAGCTGCAGGCTCTTGTTGCCCAGGTACTACAGACTCAAGCAATCCCCAGCCTCAGCTTCCCAGGTAGATGGAATTACAGGTACGCGCCATCACGCCCAGCTATTATCTTGCTACGGGCCCCTGGCGGGACTCGAACTGTGATCCCTGGCCCTGGTCATGGCTTCCTAGGCTGCCACCTACAGGCATGCACCACCATGCCCGGCCCTTCTTTAAATTTCTGTACTAAAAAAAACAACAAATACAATATATTTAGTACTGTCATACATTCTATGACCATATATTAACTACAATGAGTAGTTTACTAGTGATAAAACCTGTGAGACAAAGCCTGGAGTAATTCTGAGAGAAAGAATATGCTGCCACACTGTCAGCTTTTTAATTAAAGGAACAAACATTAAAATTAGCACAGGGCACGATGGACCCTGGCTCACGCTACAACAACTATAAATTTGGTATTAGAAAAACATAAACAAGGAGTCTAGTATCTTCAGCCCTCTGGAGACCTCTACGTGGAGGCCCTTAGAGGCATGGGCTAAAGGCTGTCAAAGGGAGAGACTGCTCAGCTGCTCTTTAAAGATGCTGGAGCAGCCCAGGTGGCATTTGTCTATGTTACACATGATTAACACCTGTTTTGGAATATAATGCTAAATTCTGAAAGATGTTTGACTTTCCTGGCCCTGAATGAATTAAAGTGAAATAGTACTATTTCTGCATATATCTTAGGATTCTCCAGAGTAAAATGCTGTACCAGTTAATCTATTATGAGGAACCACAGAGACTGCGAACATGAATATGGGACTGGAGGAGGCGAAAGCACCCCCAACTCTACTGGTGACTCAGCGGGTCATTTTGCAGAGAATGGGAGCTCCTCTCCTACTTGGTGCCACCTTTAGTTTACTTGTAAGGTCTCTTTAGTAAACAAAACTCTGGTGGTATTTTTTACTTTTATTTCACCATCAGAAAAATGGAAAGACAAGAACCTAGGCAGGTTCTCAGGTTCTACCTCTCCACCCACACCTTCTCCTCTCGTAAGGGACTGGTCTGAGTTATTGCTGGGTATTCATCTGATTTAAGGATTACCAAGTCCAGCTGACTGCTGTCTCTCGCTGCCATGCATTAGTCTGTCTTCCTTAAAGCAGAACACATCGGCATCAACGAAAAATGTGTTAGGAGTCGGGATCCCTGTCAAAGGCTGCTGGAAACTGAGTGGCTACTTTCATGCCTCACCTGATGAGGCCCACTGGGCACTTCACCTGGTGGAGGAAGGGATTGGACACCTGGGGTCACTCCTCCTCCCTCCCCCCAATTTTTAAATACAAACCTCCAGATTGAGGTTATATTGTTTGTATTTTAAGTACTGCCCACTTACATTTGTTTCCCGTATGTATTGTAAGAAATACACGACGCCTAATTTGCAGAGGGCAAGAAAGACTGGAACTTGTGCGTCTGGACTGGCTTCGGCTGCCATGTCATAAAACCGCTTTGCAAGGTGAATATCCTGTGATACAGGTAATAAAACAAAATTAATTTCCTTTAAAGCACTTAAATATATGACTTTCTTTGCATGACAGGAAGTTTTATTTATGTTTTCAGCTTTCACTTAAAAATGTTTCTTACTTTAAAAAGTTTTTTTCTAAAAAAAATCCAAGACTTAAGGGGATAAATTTTTTTTTTTTTTTTTTTTTTGAGACTAGGTCTCGCTATTTCTGCCCGTGGAACTGCAGGCTCTCGTTGCCCGGGGTACCACAGACTCAAGCAATCCCCAGCCTTAGCTTCCCAGGTAGCTGGGATTACAGGCGTGTACCACCATGCCCAGCTATTTTTTTGGAACTAGGTCTTGCTATGGGCCCCAGGCGGGACTCGAACCGCGATCCCTAGCCCCGGCCGCTTCATAGGCTGAAGCTTACAGGCATGAGCCACCGTGCCCGGCCCTAAGGGGATAAAATTTCTTTATCTAACTGCTTAATTTTGGAAAATGTTAACTGAAAAAATTTTAAGACTTTAGTCAGGTTTTCCCAATTTGACATCCAATTTGCTGTACACACCTGCTAAATACAGTTAGGTGTCTGCAGAGTGACACTGTTAGCCTGCAGATTAAGTCTTGAGTAAATAGAGTAAATATTTTCTTTCCTTTTTTTTTTGAGACTAGGTCTCGCTATTTTTGCCTGTGGAACCGCAAGCTCACATTGCCCAGGGTACCACAGACTCAAGCAATCCTCAGCCTCAGCTTCCCAGGTAGCTGGGATTACAGGCGTGCACCACCACGCCCAGCTATTTTTTTGGAACTAGGTCTCACTACGGGACCCAGGTGGGACTTGAACTGCGATCCCTAGCACCGGCCGCTTCCTAAGGGGAAAGCTTACAGGCATGAGCCACCGTGCCCGGCCGAATTCTATTTCTTAAGACATATTTCTGTAAAGCAAGAACAACTCATTAATTCTAACCTAAGTTAGGGCTGTTCTGTCTTTAGATATATGCAGCAGAATGAGGCAGTGGGAGTTGTGAAAATTTTATTTAACCATCTCACTTCTTCTGTGCCATGACTGTTGTCAAAGAATATTGAATTTCTAGGAAACAATCTCATGAAGCTTGTGAGGAAAGGTTGAACATTAAAAATTACCTTTTTCTTATATTTAAACATAAGAAATAACTTTCAGTTATTTCCTATACTTGTTCCCAGGGTGCATCATCAATTGAAACAAAGAGCACTTTCTTTTTTTTTTTTTGAAACAAAGAGCACTTTCAAACAATGGTAACAGTATGGCTAGTGTCTTCAATTTAAAAATATATCTTTTAGACTATCATAATGTATGTGATCAACCTCTATGCAATAATAGGTTCTAGGCGAATGTTTCAATTCAGTAACTAAAATCTTCTCTGTCAATCATATTATATCCTGAGTTACTTATTCCAGTTGCAATCAACTGTCACCTAGTATTGTTTTTCTAACTATACTAGTCACTGGAATGATCAGTTTTTAATAGTGTGTCTCATATGAAAGAACAGGGAACAGGAAAAAAATAGGAAAACATGCTGATGGTATTTTATAAAACTGGTGGAGTCATTCTGATTTTTAGACACAATCATTTAATGATTCTTAAAAGTTGACCCTTCTCCCATTCTTATCAAGGGAACACTATGCCTTCTACCAGTCTTTATCCATAAGAATTTATGTAAGCTTTACACTACACTATAAATTCCATTATGAGATGAGAAGGGCAGAATGATTAATTTTGTTTCAGAACTGATAAAAAACAGATTTTTGTTAAATCATTTTCATCTTGGTTGCTTTTATTAAATACTACAAAATCCCATTAAAAACTCTAACTTCATATGATTTTTCATATAATCACAAACATTAATTTTATTTGAATTAAAAAATGAAGCCAGACTTTTTCCTAGAATTTAAATCAGATTTGGCTGACTATTCTGGACAAGAAGAGAAATTTTGAAAACTATGTTACATGGCAGAGACCTTCATAAACTAAATGCACTTAGCTAGTAGCACCAAGTCTTTTTTTTTTTTTCTTTTTGAGACTAGGTCTTGCTATTTTTGCCTGTGGAACCACAGGCTCATGTTGCCCAGGGTACCAAAGACTCAAGCGATCCCCAGTCTCAGCTTTCCCAGGTAGCTGAGATTACAGGCGTGCGCTACCACGCCCAGCTATTTTTTGGCACTAGGTCTCGCTATGTGCCCCTGGTGGGACTCAAACTGTGATTCCTGACCCCGGCTGCAGCTTCCTAGGCTGCTGCTTATAGGCATGCACCACCATGCCCGGCCCTCCAAGTCTTGATAAAATCAGAGTATTGGCAAAATTCAGTTATTAAAATAAAATTAATATCAAAATGTAACAAAAAGCACTTTGACCAAAACAAAAAAAATGTATTAGCAAAATGAAATGAACTGTCCCAAATCCTTCAGCAGAGGTAAATAAAGTACCTTGAAGTGGTAAGAGTATCTACTGGTTACCTGATAAACCTTGGTGATCCTGGTAGGTATCCTTCCCAGCAGTGAGTGACCAGGGACCATCCCTTGCACAAGTCCCTGGATTCTAATACCTAGCTTCAACTCAACTGAAGGGGGATACAACCAAGTAGCCAGGTGACAGACTACTGGAAAGAATTCTTAATGACAATCACTCTGATTTCTGGCACATGCCATGGACTAATTATAGTACCCTTCAGAATTTATATCTTGAGAGCCCTTTCCCCCTAACTGATGGTATTAGGAGGTGATGTCTTTTAGAGGTAATTAGGATTAGGAAGTTCATGAGCATGAACTCTCATGAATGGCAATAGTGCCCTTAGAGTCCCAAGAGAGCTTGAGAGCTGGTTCTTTCCTCGCAAGAGGATCACACCAAGAAGAGCTGTGCACGAATCAGGAAGCATGTCCTTCCTGGAAACCCAATCTGTCTGCATCTTAACATTCACCTAGTCTTCAAAACTGTGAGAAATAAATTTCTGTCATTTAATCCATGCAGTCTATAGCATGTTAGAGCACAATGAACTGATTAAGACAGCATAACTAAAACATTTAAAGAATCAAGTAATCATACTACAATAAAATTCTTCCTATTCCCATACTTATTTATGTGAACAAGGTTCCAATCCTATTTTTATAAAAATAAGCATAGAACAATGCTAAATCCACTCATGATGCATTAATTTTTAAAAAAACATTCCATTCATCTCATTACAAGATACATTTTCAACAAATACCATAAAAGTAAAATTCTATAAAATTATGTGATTTGAACAGTGAGTACTAATTTCTCAAGACTTTTTATGAAGTCTTAAAGTCCAAAATCTGAATTTATATACTTGTTTCAGATAAGCACAAAAGAATGATTGGCAAAAGATCTATGCATTAAAATATTAATATGTAAGTCGAACATCTATAGCCAGCAAAAAAATGAAGAAAAACATAAACAGCTGGGACTACATCAAACTAAAAAGCTTCTGTACAGCAAAAGAGAAAACAAAAAGAAACCTAACCGAATGGGGAAAAAAATCTTTGCCCTCCAGACAAGTGATAAGGGATTGATAACAAAGATCCATAAGGAACTCATACAACTTAGTAAATACAAAGCAAGAAACCCAGTCAAAAAATGGGGAGAGGGTCTGGGCACGGTGGCTCGTGCCAGTAAGCTTCAGCCTATGAAGTGGCCGGGGCTAGGGATCGCAATTTGAGTCCTGCCTGGGGCCGTAGCGAGACCTAGTCCCCAAAAAATAGCTGGGCGTGGTGGCGCGCACCTGTAATCCCAGCTACCTGGGAAGCTGAGGCTGGGGATTGCTTGAGTCTGTGGTACCCTGGGCAATGAGAGCCTGCGGTTCCACAGGCAAAAATAGCGAGACCTAGTCTCAAAAAGGAAAAAAAAAAAAAAAATGGGGAGAGGAACTAAAAAGATGCTTCTCCAAGGAGGAAATACAAATGGCCAACAGGCACAGAAAAACTGCTCAGCTTCACTAGCAATCAGAGAAATGCAAATCAAAATCACAATGAGATACCACCTCACACCAGCAAGAATGGCCCCTATCAAAAAAAACAAACAACAGGCAGCAACAAGAGCTGGAGGGCATGTGGAGAGAGAGGAACACCCTTACACTTCTGGTGGGAATGCGAACTAGTCCAGTCACTATGGAAGGCAGTATGGAGGACCCTCATACTGCCTCATTTTCCAATGAAAATGGAACTGCTATTTGACTCATCAAATAGCAAATCTTCTGGGAATCTACTCAAAGGAGACCTCAATGTGGGTACAAAAGGATATCTGTGCTCAGATACTTATTGCAGCACTATTTATAATTGTAAGGACATGGAAACAACCCAAATGTCCCAAAACAGATGAATGGATGAAAAAGATGTGGTATATATACACAATGGAAAATTATTCTTCAATTAAAAATGACAAATTTGATGATTTTATGGTAACATGGATGTACCTAGAAGAAATCATATTAGCAGAAACAAGTCAGAAAGAAAAAGACAGAAACCAAATGGTTTCCCAAATAAATGGACAACCAAATGAAAGTACACAACAGGGAGGGGGGACCAGCTGGAGCTGTCAGGGAGGGGAGGAAGTGGGTGACCCCTGGGGGTTACAATGATGTGAAAAATATATATAAATAATTATTGATATAAAATTATAATCATATATGTCGATGAGAATAGTGGACTGAAAGTATAAACTCGGAGAAAAGGAAAAGATTCGATTTTCAGTGAAAGAACTTACATATGTAAAAAACAATGGAAATATCAAATTATTTTGGTATATACAGTTACTTATATTTAATGAGTTGGTATATAAAATGGCTGTCACTTTGACTCTTTGAAACTTAGGAGTAAGAGAAAATTTAAATGTCAAAAAAAAGGTAAAATATTGTGCAAGAGGATATAGCTTTTCTTTTAAGGGCACACAGGCAAAAACTTGAGATCAGGGATATAAAGAACGCGAGACTTCACTAAGAAGGCGTAAGAATCAGAAACAAGCTCGTTAATAGCAAACAGCTTAGTTCATTTCAAAATAATTTAGGAATGATGAAATCTGGCAGAAAGTGAAGAGATTAGTTTCTCAAATGAATCTGGCAGAAAGTGGAGATTAGTTTCTCAAACAAAGACTATCACAGCATAGCACTGCATTTTCACTTAAATGAATCTGTCTTTGCATCAGTATCTTAGATGTAACTGCACAGATATCAGTAAATGTGTACTGGAAGATGAGAGAGGTGCAAGAGCAGTCTTTTGAATTATTTTAAAATTATCTCATAATTTCCTACCTAATATCTAACAAATTGCGAAGAAAGCCCATTTTCTAGAAAAATGCAAATGTTCACTGAAATCACAATTATACCACTCAAACAGCGGAAGCCACACTTACCTGCTTAATGCCTAGCCCCTTCTCATGCATATAGCCCAGATTAAACATGGCTTGTGCACTGTGCTGCTGCTCAGATGCCAGGCGATAGTGGATGAACGCCGTCTCGTAATCTACGTCAGTGCCAAATCCATAGAAGTGATAGTCACCAAGCTTGATTCTAGCCACAGTGTAGCCTTGAACAAAAGTTAAATGAAGAACTGCCAATAAGTAGTATGTTTAAAACAGATCAAACTGTCACTTCTCCTTCTGTTAAGGTATTTAGATAAAACAAAGTTTTTAATTTATAATATACAAACTTTATAACAAATTCTTTAGCTAATTTGTAATCCAGTGAAAATTTAAACTAGAAGCATAGCTCTTCCGAAGGTTTTGTAATAGTCAGGAAGAGGTAAAACAAGGGGGCACCCACTATGTCACTAGCATGCTCTTCAAATGCTCTGTCTACCAAGTAATTTACATTTACATTTTGAACAACTCAGCTTGAGCGCTGGCACAGGCTTGAAGGTATGTAGGGGGAGGAAATACTCAAATGTAACGAGTAGGAAAAGGCCAGTCTTTGGGTTTCTAGAACGTCGTGTACTACATTCAATTCCTTAAATTGAAACCAGAGCAAAGCATGGTGAGAGAGAAATGCCCAGTACAAAGGGTGGGCAGTTTAGTTTAGAAAGCAAGGGTCTGTAACCCATCTGAAAAACTACGAGCAAGCAACAGCTGAAATTTCTGCTTAATTTTACGGTGAGGAGCGACATGATTCAGTCTTTATGAGAGATTTAAAAAACAAAAACAAAACCCTAAAGAGAATTCTCTAGGGGAAACATAGAAGTAAGGAATGACTCACCTTGTGAGGCGGCCCTGTTCCAGTGCAGCAGAGCTCGGGGGTAGGTTTCATTCTCGCCTACAATGGTTGCTTCTCCTGCAGAAAACACACAGAGTGATTTAAAGAAAGACATGATTTAAAGAAATGATTTTAAGTTTTTCAGGTTTCTTTTGCAAAGTAGGGTAAAAGCATGAAACATACTGAACAAGAATTGGGAAATAATAATTAAGTGGAGCATTTGAATGAAATACATTTGATTTCAAAGGAATCACTTCGCTCAGGACAATACTTTCGGAACCAGGCTTTATCTGAAGAACCAATAATAAAACCAATGACTGAGTCATTTCTAGGAATCTATGTATCTCTGGAAAAAGTGTTTTTGTGTCTGCTATGTTGGGGGGGAGGAAGCAGTTAATTTTTTTTTTTTTTGAGACTAGGTCTCACTATTTTTGCCCATGAAACCGCAGGCTCTCGTTGCCCGGGGTGCCACAGACTCCAGCAATCCCCAGCGTCAGTTTCCCAGGTAGCTGGGATTACAGGCGCGCGCCATCACTCCCAGCTATTTTTTGGGGACTAGGTCTCGCTACGGGCCCCAGGCAGGACTCGAACTGCGATCCCTAGCCCCGGCTGCTTCATAGGCTGAAGCTTAAACAGGCATGAGCCACGGTGCCTGGCGGGAGCAGTTAATTTTATGAAGAATGTCAAATCTACTTCTAATGCCAACTCTAATTATGACACTGCTGGCTTAGAGAGATCTGATGTATTGTTTTTTTTTTGAGACTAGGTCTCGCTATTTTTGCCCATAGAACCTCAGGGTCTCAGTGCCTGGGGTACCACAGACGCAAGCAATCCCCAGCCTCAGCTTCCCAGGTAGCTGGGATGCCAGGCGTGCGCCACCACGCCCAGCTGCTGTTTTGGAACTAGGTCTCGCTATGGGCCCCAGGCGGCACTCGAACTGTGATCCCTAGCCCCGGCCGCTTCATAGGCTGAAGCCTACAGGCACGAGCTATCGTGCCCGGCCTGAGAGATCTGATGTAAAATAACTAGGGTTAATGCTCTGTGAAGTTCTACTGACAACAGTAAAGAAACTTCTTTGTGGCTTTTCTTTATGAACAAGTTTACCCGATGTGAAACCCTTGTATACTAAACTAAAGGCAGGACTGAAAGGAGACTTACTCT
The DNA here is from genome assembly GCA_004024945.1 of Uropsilus gracilis. NCBI lineage: Eukaryota > Metazoa > Chordata > Mammalia > Eulipotyphla > Talpidae > Uropsilus > Uropsilus gracilis. Next base: position 25,865 of record PVHY01010274.1, on the reverse strand, counting down.
GATCGAGAATGAAGGCTGCATTGCTCTGTGCCACCTCGTAGCCTTGCTCGGCCAGCAAAAGGTACTGGATCACAGCAGCATTGTAGTCACCATCTTTATAGCTGTTATAGGCAGTCATAAGCCTCTCTGACCAACGGCCTCGTTCACACACGTTCTTAAACAACTGTGAGAACAGAGAAGAAAATCAGTCCAAAATCAAGAAATGCTAGAACATAATTTTGCATTTTGATGTGATAAAGCTTGCCTTGGAAACACTTCCAGTTTTACCATTTACTATGATCAGACACAATTTTAGTGATTTATTCATGGTAAAACTGAGTCATGAGCAACCACCTTATGAGGTCAAGTCCTATTAAGAGCTCCATTTTATTTATTTTTATTTATTTATTTATTTATTTTTGAGACTAGGTCTCACTATTTTTGCCTGTGGAACCACAGGCTCATGTTGCCCAGGGTACCACGGACTCAAGCAATCCCCAGCCTCAGCTTCCCAGGTAGCTGGGATTACAGGCGTGCGCTACCACGCCCAGCTATTTTTTGGGGGGATTAGTTCTCGCTATGTTGCCCCAAGTGGGACTCGAACCACAATCCCTAGTCCCAGCCGCTTCACAGGCTGAAGCTTACTGGCATGCGCCACCATGCCCAGCTAAAAGCTCCATTTTATAAGTGAGGAAACAGAAGTCCAGTGAAGTTTGGAAATTTTCTAGGTATTTACCAATGTCACTGTAAAGTGTCAGTTATGAGAGCGCTAAAGAGAAAACATTTCCCGTTAGGAAATGTTATCATTCCCCTTTGTAACATACATTTTTTGAATCTACGTCTCAGATACTCTCTTAGGAGCTACAGAGATTGTAATATCTGCTCTTGCAAACACTGATCATAGAAAGCAAAAACAAAGGAAATAAAGCATGACACTAACACACAGACCCTCAGTCTTCTTCCCTCAGTCTATCAAGGCTAGCAGGCTGAATATCTGTTTTTACACTAGAAGAAATCATGTACATAAACGAGAACTAAAAGGGTAGACTTTTCTACTGGGGAAATCAATTTTCTGTAGGTAAATCAGCAGGAAAGCCTTACCTCCACTGCAGTATGACAAGAGCGCATCACACCTGTGCCACTGGCATGCATCTGTGCTAGGTTGTAGAAAGCCAAGATATGGCCTCCCTGAGAAGCTAGGTTAAAGTATTTCAAGGCCTGTTTATAATCTCTTTTGACTCCAATGCCATCTGTAAGGAAAATTACACAAAAGGTCAGTTATAGTCTTAAATAAGATTTAACTGAAGCCTCATAGGAGGAGGAAACATTTAACTGAAGCTTCATATAGAAGGAGAAAAACTGAATGAAATTTAGAATTCTTACTCAGGAAAGGTGTGAACCTAATTAATAAGATTCATATGTTAATTTATAATAATATAATGTACAGTAACAATCTGATACACATTAATAAATCAGAATTCAGTAGCTTCCTATAAGGAACGTGGAGTAACAGCAGGTCTTTCCACCTCCCGGCAGCCTATGTGGCTGCCACCTGCAGCTTTATTTTCCTCCCAGATTTCTTCACTCACAAGCTATAGTGTTGACACAGTATTACCTCAAGAAAGCCTTAAGAGCCTGAGCACAGGACATGTGCACCTATAAATATGGACACCCAGTTTGAGAAGCTGGAGATCATGAGGACTAGGATGCCTGGTTGCTGCCTGCCTCTCGACCTACTGTTCTGCCTATGTACCCTTGTCCCCTGCCTCAGCATTAAAGGCATGCCACATACACCTATGGCTCCAAGATTCTTTTTCCGTTTGCCCAAATTAACAGTGAACCTGCCTGGCTAGGACAGTTACACAACACTCCTATTTTCCTACCATAGTGACAAACAGCTATCTGGCTAGTGACAAACAGCTATCTAGCAGAAAACAGGAAAATGTAGATGACTGTACATTCACCAACTCCAGTGGTACTTACTATAGTACATAGAACCAAGCTGTAGCTGTCCATCTACCCAGCCTTGTTCAGCAGCTTTCTGAAAATACTTCAGTGCCAGATCGTAATTCTGCAGAAGAGAAGAGCAAATGATGAGAAAGTTCCAATGGTTGCTGGAGTCAGGATATAGCTGTCACGAAAGTCATTCATCAAGAAAAGTTAAAGTACAAAAACTACTCTCAAAGAGTAGTTTAAAAGTTTAAAAGAATATCTTTTGTATTCTGTAAATAATAAGGGGGTTAATATTTACTACTATGAAGAAAAGCAAATAGAAGTTTTCAGTCTCAAGAAGCATAAATAAATTAGTAGAACACCAGGCCAGAAATTTAGAAACAGTCATATCCTTTTTATCAATCAACTGATCTCCATTAAGCCTCCTTTTCTCTGATATCAAATACGGAAAATTATTCTCCCCTTATTTGTTCCTTCTCTGGATGGTATATATAACATCATGTGATAATTAGATTTCAAATATTAGATTTGAAATGATGAGAAATTTAAAACACCATGAGAATATTAATACAAAGATTACTACTGCCTTTTTTTTTTTTGAGACTAGGTCTCACTATTTTTGCCCGTGAAACTGCAGGCTCACGATGCCCAGGGTAACACAGACTCAAGTAATCCCCAGCCTCAGCTTCCCAGGTAGCTGGGATTACAGGCGCACGCCACCATGCCCAGCTATTTTTTGGGGACTAGGCCTTGCTATGTTGCCCTGAGTGGTACTCGAACCACAATCCCCAGCCCCAGTCGCTTCATAGGCTGAAGCTTACAGGCATGTACCACCATGCCCAGCATTACTGCCTTTTAATGTCCTAAGATGACTAGAAGAAATTAGAGAATGCCTACAGGTCAGTTGCAGGCTCACAATGAAAGAACCACATTACTTGGAGAAATTAAACAGAGACGAGAAAGAGGATAGCAATGAGAACCTGGGGGCATCCAATATGAAGCAGCAGCAGAGCAGCAGCAATGATTCAGAAAATGAAGAGTTTATAATCACAGAACCTCGGGGAAGAAGGCCAAGGGAAGTAGAAGCAAAAAAAAAAAAAAAAAAAAGTCAAAGAAATCGATATATACGATATATGAGTTCAATTATGAGACAGAAACCTGACTGCTAAGAACTAAAGCATGAAAGGTAACAGCTTATATAGTCATTCACTACATCCTTTACAGTGAAGGAATGGAGAGAAGGTAGGTGGTAGGTAGAAGGGAAAAGGGTAGGCCAGAAAGTTTCCCTAATTGTGTATGGAAGAAACTTTATTTCTTATGCTTACGTGAAGATGTGGCAAGGAAAACATATGGAAGGGTATATAAAGAGCATTCATGGAATAATGAGAAGCAGTTTCACATCTTCAGGAGGTGTCAGATGAGAGTCATTCTAAGAAGGAAGTTGGTATGGTTCCTGAGACAACAGGAAAAAGCTCAGCTTTGGTTATAATGAAAAGCCTCATCTAGGCTAACAACAGGGACCTAGTCAATGAACATGTCCTATCTCACTAGCTGGATGATTGCTAATGTCAGAGTATTAGACTGACAACCTACCACTTGGACTCCTCTCCCATACAGATAGGCCATCCCAAGTCCACTCTGTCCAACTGGGTTGCCCTGCAAACCAGAGACAAAAGAATGAAAGGATTCATTGAAAAATAGGCAAGAATAAATAGACTGCAAAGGAAATAACTTACATGCATATTCAAACATCTCTTAGTAATTCTCAATTCAAAACGAAGTGTTTTCCTTCTCATCAGACTAAACATTAATACTAACTTTTAGATGACTAGGGGCTTACCATGATTTTCTGAAAAAGAGTAAACATTAAATCCACTTTGAATTACATTTTGGTGCTCAATCTTATGAACATGTATTGTATCAATTTATGATATAAAATGTGATAAATTTTATCTTATTAAAATTAAAAAACACCCCACATCCAAAGAACAGGCAACAAGAATTGCTGGTGAGGATGTGGAGAGAAAGGAACACTACTACACTGCTGGTGGGAATGTAAACTAGTCCAATCACTATGGAAAGCTGTGTGAAGGGCCCTCAAGTTAATGAAAATGAAACTACCATTTGACCCAGCAATTGCTCTCTTGGGAATCTACCCAAAAGAGACCTCAATGTGGGTACAAAGGACACCTGTGCTTGGATGTTTACTGCAGCACAATTTATAATTGCAAGGACATGGAAGCAACCTAAGTGCCCCAAAACAGATGAATGGATGAAAAAGATGTGATATATATATATATATATACATACATACACACAATGGAATATTACTCATCAATTAAAAATGACAAATTGGATGATTTTATGATAACATGGATGGACTGAGAAGCATTCATATTAGCAGAAATAAGCCAAAAAAAAAAAAAAGACAGAAGCCAAATGGTTTCACTAACATGAGCTATAGTGAAAAAATAAACAAAAGCCTTGAGGGAAAGTCAAAACAAGCTAAGCACCAAACTGAAGCACACAACATTGGGCAGGAGGGAAAGGGGGGGAATAGAAGGGAGGGTGGGGGGGGTAAAATCCCTGGGGTTACAATGATGTGAGATTTATATATAAAGAAAAAAAAAAAGGGAGGGGGAAAATATATAACAGAGAGGTTGTAACCCAAAGAACAAAATAAAATTGTTTATATTAAAAAAAAAAAAAAGAAAGAGGATGATTGGTACATGAGAAAGAAGTATGTGGTGCTATTTATTTAAATAAATAATCATGAAGGAGGTAAAGTTTTGTTCATGGTGGGTGTGCTATGGTGACAACATCCCAGGGGGAAATCCTCTACTGTCCAAACACTCAAGGATCTAAATCAGTGATACTTCGATTAAAAAAGTTCTGAAAGAGAAAAAAAAAAAAGGAAATTTAAAAACAGGCTATCTTTTTTTTCAATTTCTCATTGGTAGTCCCCTACTCCAATAAAGGGATGAGGTAGTTGACAACCACATAATTAAAGCAGTATTGGGAATAAGAGGCAAAAGTATGTATAAAATTATTTAAATGGGACAGACTAGAAAACCAGTCTTTTTGAGATCAAGAAGAAAAAAATATCTAGAATGCACAAAAATAAGAGATAGAAGGCATCTTGGAGAAAAGTGTAAAGTGTGTATCTCTCGCAAACAATTGATATTGGAACTAGAGTAACATGAAGTTGGTGGCAAAGAAAAAAGTGTTTACACTGGAGATGATATAGCGTCTGAAATATTTGTATGGAGTTTTCCCTGGGCCCAAAAGCCTAACTTAATGTATTATGATTACCAAATTATATAAGCTCAAATCTCGATACAGAGTAAATTACGTAAGTTTCAATTCCATTACTAATATCAGTATTTCCCTGATCAGGAAACTTCTCTTTAAAATTGAACAGAGGCTTAAATCTCAATGATCTGGTACCTAACAAATTTGATTTTAGTTGGGGAAACTTTTTCTAGTCAATTCATTTGCATGAATCAAATTTACTTAAGTGTTCAATAATTTCGGTGTAAGTTGGTTATGATTAATCCTTTAGTAATAGCAATATGGTACACTAGAGTACACCATGCACTCAAATGGTTCCTAATATACTTAAATTATGAAGTCTTACCATGTCAGCAGCTTTCTTAAAGTAGAGAAGAGCTGTCTCATTACTCTGAGGTACAATATCACTTCCTTCTGAATACATCTGGAAAACATGCCCCAGTTTCATTGAGAGTTGTAACATCTTTCCAATTACATTTTTGACTTATCTTATTCTGGTGTCTGTTGAATCTCCTGAAATCTTTCAATAAAGTTTAAAATTCCCTATAAATCTTTTTCAGACTTCAAAACAAAACCTTAGAAGTAAATACTTTTATATTTCAGTATATAGCATCAAATTTACAGCAAACACATATAAACATGAGTGTATAAAATCTGTTCACAGATGAAATGGATGAGAAAAATCTTAGTCCCCAAAAGTTTTTTTTTCCTCTATCCTAGGTGGGTGCAATGATTAAATGAGGAAAAAGAGAGCTGTGAGCAATGTCTACTTTCTTTTGTCCTCTAGCAGGAGGACAAGTTAGGCCTTAAGTTTAGGAAAATAAAGTTTTCAAGTAATGACTAATTCTCAGATATGGAACAAGATAAAGTGGCATGAAAAAGTAAAAGAGAACGACCAATCACCTTTATTTTTATTATTTATTTATTTTGAGACTAGGTCTCGCTATTTTTGCCTGTGGAACTGCGGACTTAAGCAATCCCTCAGCCTCAGCTTCCCAGGTAGCCAGGATTACAGGTGCGTGCCACCACACCCAGCTTTTTTTTGGGATGAAGTCTTGCTATGTTGCCCATGGCGGAACTCGAACCACAATCCCCAGACCCCGCAACGACTCCATAAGCTGTTGCTTATAGGCACGCGCCACTCACTGTGCCTGGAACTTTTTTGTTTTTTTATTAATCTACGTAAATATTAAAGAAATGACAAATTCAAAAATAGCATTTTGAGACAGAGATAAATTGGTAATCAAGAGTGAGAATCTAAAGAGCTAGAATGAAATTCTTAAATGTTTAAGAAAAATAGATGACGAATACTAATTTTTATGATGCAAGAGTTGGAATGTGCAAATGTGAAGTTCTCAGAACCCAACTAATTGTGACCATGTAGCAAAATACAGATTGTATTTTTATCTATGCAAAAACCTTTGCATATGTGACATCTGACCCTCCTACCCTTAGAATTTGATTCCAAATGAGGTATTCATTGGTTTACACTTACTGTTTCCAAAGTAAAGACAAAAAGAACTTCTCAGATTGCTCCATAACATAAGAAATCTATGCAGTAAGTTCCCAGAACTCACTGCACTAAGAAGTGGGTGATAGTTATCATATTTAAAATAATTCAAAGGTCTATAGACAAATATTAAGAAAGTTTAATTGCCTCTTGCATGGAAGCAAACAGGCAATTAGGAGAAACTCAGCAAAAACCACATAACATAAAGAATAATTCCTCATAATTATGTATGATACACAGAAAGTAGGCACTCAGTCAGAGATAGTTAATTTTAGTGGGGGATTAACACTCTGACGAGTAAGTGTTATGGTTAAGTTACTGAAGAAAATGGCTCAGCAGAATACTTACTTAGATGTATTGAAAATAATTTTTTTCCAGTTTATCACCGGTGAACTGTAGATCCTGAATAATACAGTATGTACTTACTATGAAAACAACTCTTCCCATTACATAATACAAAACAGGAGGTACAGTACCTTTCCCAAGAAGGCCATAGCATGTGAATTGCCAGCATTTGCTGCTAAGTTGAAGTAGTCAAATGCTCTCTATGGAAAAAACATATTCAAATAAGTTTTTAGTACAATTTGCCTCTGAATTTTATCCACAATTATTACTTCAGATGTATCAAAAAAATCTTGTTAAATTGCTGTATCTCGGCTTAAATAAATAAATGGCAATACCATCTATTAGTTCCTTAAGGCCCTCTTAACTCTCAGATTCCTTCGATCAGTTAAATCCCAAGTATCTAAAGCACCACAAGACACATTTTGATTCCATTCGCTATCATCCACTACAATTCTAATTTAGGCTATTTTACCGCTCATCTGACTTCTGGAATATTCCCCTTCCTGATCTCGCTGCTTTTATTTTTTGGCTCAACTGAAGCAACTGCTGGTATATCTGAACATACTGGTACTGATAAACCCCTTGCAGAATTGCAGTGATATCTGTACAGTGCTGTGCCTTGCTTTCTGCCTGTGGGTGTACCCAGTTGGGTTCCTTCTGGCCACAAGACCTCTGCAGTTTTTTTAAAACTAGAATCTTACTTCCAGGCTCAACATACACATTATTCACTTTTCAGAGAAGTTTTCCCCAACAACTGCCACTTCCCTTTAATGCTCCTTGGTCAAAGAATTCACAATGTCACATTTATTGGTGCAATCCTTTTTAAAAATCTCATGCTTCCATTAAACTAGAAGCTTATTAAGAAAAAGGTTATTTACCTGGCACTGGATTCAGAATATAACACAGTATTTACTCAAATGTTCGCTGAATTAATGAAATCATATACTGGGAACTCCTATTTTCCCTTGAAGCTGGTGAATAAAGCTTGATCTTTATTCACTGCTTCACTAGTAGGCAGCGTACACCATCAATATCCCAAAATGGTATAAGATATGCAGCAAACTCTCATCCAGAATTCTGTTCTCTCACCTGACATTTTTATTAACCAGTTTATCTGAAGCTTCATTGGCCTAATGACACACTTGGCTGAGAGACAATGCAAGTTGTCAGATGCTATCTGAATAAAATGTAATATAATAACAATGCATACATATTTGATATAGTTTTAGTGACAAACATATCTTCTTATGATCTACTTTTTAAAGTTGATGAGATATGGCATGTGAATAACCTCAGAATAGCTGGCAAGGTAGAAAAATTTAATTAATCTGATATTTACTGAGAACTTAGTGTGGGCTAGTGATAAAGTTGCAAAAAAGGCAGACAGTAGATGTGCTCTTCTGGACTATAGACACTAGCAGCAGAAACAACTTTATTAGCTTATTAACTACATGATAATGGATAGGGTCTCAAGAAAGACTAACTCTGAAAAATCATGGCATTGCTACCAGATTTAGAGTATATAAACAGACTAGTACTAGGTCTTGGAGGCCATGTTATCAGTTTTGGTTTTTAGCTACTAGATATCAAAGATCACTCAAAAGTTCTAAGAAACCACATGAGAAGTGCTATTTATAGAGATAGGAAATTCAAGCAGTTAAAAATTCACGTAAGTAATAAATATACTACATAAAAGGATGAGGTGAGAGATATTTAAGACACTGCAGACTGAAGTTGTGAATGGACATAGATTTGAATGGTATACCTGTTTGCTCCTAATTTCTCACACACTCAACATTAAATTTTTCTCAATTTTATGAAATATTTATAAGAGGAGCTTTTAAGATATACTTTTATCACATACCTATAGAAGGCTAACATGCTATGCATTTTTTGTAGTACTGAGAACTAGGTTTTGAATTAATAAAACCTTTCCTAGCACTATGTAGTAAAATCACCCTTTCTCAGCTTTCCTTTGGGGCTAACCAGATTTGAAAGTTCATCTGAGAACAGGAAATTGTGATGACTATTATCCTTAGCAAGAAATGCCCCCAGAGCCTCATTTTTTGCTACAGCATAAAGTGTAAAGTACTAAGAAGAGTGAAGCTACCTGATGATTTTGTTCAACTCCACGCCCGCCATGCAAATGCAGCTGTCCCAGACCAACCTGGAAATGAACAAAGTGAGATAAAAGTAAACAACAGTATTGGTTATGTAATTAGTCTAACAAGAAACCATTTGGTCACAGAAAGGATTCTGTTCCTAATTAAAAAATTTAAAGTTTCAGTCTTAACTCCAGAAGACAATTAATCTACTTTAATCCACATTATTTAAAAATTTTAAATGTCAGCTTTTTTTTTTTTTTTTTTTTTTTTTTTTTTTTTTTTTTTTTTTGAGACTAGGTCTTACTATTTATGCCTGTGGAACTGCAAGCTCACATTGTCCGGGGTACCACAAACTCAAGCAATCCCCAGCCTCAGCTTCCCAGGTAGCTGGGATTACAGGCATGCGCCACCATGCCCAGCTATTTTTGGGAACTAGGACTCGCTATGTTGCCCCAGGGAGGACTTGAACCGTGATCTCTGGTCCTTGCCATGGTTTCCCAGGCTGCTGCTTACTAGCACACACCACCACGCCTGGCAAAAGTTTGCTTTTAATAATAAGATATTCTTCTGAAGTGGCTGTGAAATGAGCATTTCAGACAAACTAAAACTGAATTTGTCACCACTACCCTATTTTAACTTATTTAAAACTTATTTATTGGATTTCATACAATGTGTATTTGTTGATCCTCTTGGGAATGCCCTCTAACATGGCCCCCACCCCCGCCCCCGACCACCACTACCTTATTTTATTTAATTAATTAATTTATTTTTGGAGGCTAGGTCTCGCTATTTTTGCCTGGGGAACCGCAGGCTCATGTTGCCCAGGGTACCACAGACTCAAGCAATCCTCAGCCTCAGTTTCCCAGGTAGCTGGGATTACGGGCACACGCCACCATGCCCAGCTATTTTTTTGGAACAAGGGCTCGCTACATGCCCCCAGTGGGACTTGAACCGGGATCCCTGGCCCCGGCTGTGGCTTCCTAGGCTGCCACCTACAGGCATGTGCCACCATGCCTGGCTCACACTACCTTATTTTAAAGGAAATACTGGGTATTCTCCCCCTGCCTCCAATTATGCTTATTAAGTTGGTTACACTTAGGAAGCAATATTATCCTGGGAAGCTTGGATACATAACAAGAAATAATGATAACATCTAAACTATAGAGACTGTATATATGTTTGAATCTTGTACGGTTCAAAAATACACAGAATTAAAACACATTCAGGGCACTCTAAAATCTCAGGTTGTTTAGAAAGAGCTGAGAATTCTTACTGAACTTTGATAAAAAGTGTTGTGAGAGAAGATGTGCAATCACAAAATCACTCAAAGCAAAAAACATTCCTAGAGATATAGAAGGGCACTTCAATATATAAAAATTGGTTCAACAGAAATACAATGTTAAATCTGTATGGACTCAATGTAGTCTGAATAATATAAGTCAAAATTGACAGAACTAAAAGGGGAAGGACAAATTCACATTGAGAATGGGATATTTAAACAATATTGGCTCCAATACAGGATAGAAAACAGGAACTATTCAAGTGTGATCTGAACAATAGGCTTACCAGTAATGTTAAGTAATGTCACATCAGAACATGATACCCTATGACTGCAGAGTTTATTCTTTTTGGCACAAACTTATCAAATGATGGTTCATCAAATCCAAATGCAATACCTTGATAGTGTGTGACTCTTGGCATTTTTCTTAATATTTCTCAGGTGATTCTAACACGTAGCTAATATTTGCTCAGAGTCATGAAAATGTTACTTAAAAATATAAGTGCTTGCTCCCAGAGACGGTAATATAAACAACACACGTGAGCAGTTAAGATAGTCCAGGAGAGATTTAAACACATACCTGTGCTTGTACATCACCTTTTTCAGCTAGAAACTGGTAATATTGAATCAAGTCTTCTTCCAGCATCCCACTGTTCATTCCTGGATTCTCCACCTCATCAGGTAGCCGTATTCGCTGTACTACTGAGCCTCCAGTCAGCGAGATATCACTAGCAACTGGAACAGAGGACAAAGTAACATGACATGGAAGAAATTCAGAGGACTGTCCCAGAGAAAGTACAACTGCAGCTATGAAATGTGTGTTGACAGATACTGTTAAAGGGAACTTTCTACAGTAGTTTATAGATGTAAACTAAATTCAGTTTTTATGAACAATACTTAAGTGGAACTCAATGCATAAAGTTTTTAAAAAATATTTCTTAATTATGGCAATTGTATCCCAAATGTCCCAAAACAGATGAATGAAAAAAAAAAGGTATGTTATGTTGACACAATGGAACATTATTCAGCAATCAAAAAGGACACACTTGTGCCATTTGCAGTAGCATAGATGAAGCTGGAAGGGATAAGGTAAGTGAATTAAGTCAGAAGAAAAGGATAAATACTGGATGGTCTCACTTCTATCTGGAGTATAGTTAAATCAAACCCAAGGACAAGAAATAGACAAAGCCAGCAGCAAGCTGACCAGAGAGCTTGAAGCACACAGTAAAGGAGGGGGTGGGGAGGCAAAAATGGAGGTGGGAACAACACAAGGGAAACTGGTGACTATTCATTGGTGATATGGTGGTGGGAAAACTATGGATACTAAGAGATGTAGAAAAAATAGAGACCACATCAAACACATGCAATGAAAATATAATTAAAAAATACTTAATTAATATAAAGATGATTCTGTAATAATAAATAATAATAAAAAGCCATTTATAATATTTGAAGTAGTGTAGTAAAAACAGATGTATTTAAAATTAATTATTTTTTGGGGGGGAGGGAGGTAAGGTGAAAGGCAAAAAGAAAAAAATATATACCATGATTGGCAACAAGACGGTAATGAGTCAGAGCAGATTCACAGCTCTGGAGGACTCCAATACCAGCCCAATATCGATAGCCCTGTAAAAAAACTTGAGGTGAAAAGACAGCAGTTTCACATGCTTCAGTGACATTCTCCTTGCAGCAAACTATGCTAACTATATTCAGAAAGCAACTTTACTCTACTTCGTCCCAAGTATACTACCCAGCTCATGTACCCCGAGTTTTAGGTTGTGAGGTGATTTAGTCAGCAACTTCAATAACCAGACAATAGTTAACTTAGGAACAGTAAAATTCCCAGAGGAATCAAAATAGATGTCTTAAACTTTATAAAGTGGGCACATTTACATATATGAAAAAAATATTTACGCTCTTGTATGAAACAGACTTTAATCTTAATTTTGAAAGAATTTTAACAAAAATAATTTGCTTTCCTGAAGCAAATAAGTAGCAATCAATTAGCAAAATAGGGAAGACAGGAGACTGCTAGAATTAGGTACAGTAATACCATAATTATTGACTTCAGAAATGGGGAGACAGGTAATTATAAAGAGCAGAAAACAAAGGAGAGCTCTCTGGAGCTCTTTAGTATGATTAAGCAACTTTATAAACGAACAATCCTTAGGGCATTACTATACAAATACCAAGTATAACAGTTAATGTTTTTAGTCTGTAGATAATGGTAAATAATAAAAGATTTCTGGCCAGGCATGGTGGCACATGTCTGTAAGTGGCAGGCTAGGAAGCCGGGGCCAGAGCCAGGGATCACAGTTCGAGTCCTGTCAGGGGCATGTAGCGAGACCTAGTTCCCAAAAAAATATAGCTGGGAGTGGTGGTGCGTGCCTGTAATCCCAGCTACCGGGGAAGCTGAGGTTGGGGATTGCTTGAGTCTGTGGTACCCCGGGCAATGTAAGCCTGCAGTTCCATAGGCAAAAACAGTGTGACCTAGTCTCAAAAAAATAAATAAGTAAATGATTCCTGTCAAATAATTTTTATTTTTTGCCAAAAAAATTTTTTTGCCATATAAAAAAGTAAACTTAATATTCCTTGAAATTTTGAAAGGAACTTTTTCTATTACAGTTTGAGGAATAAATTTTATGTAGCTTAAACTTGAAACAAATATAAACAGAACATCAAAACTAGGGAGGCATGTTTCTGAGCCAGTCAACACCCTCGCTCTGAACTCCTTTGCAGTCTGCCCACAACAGGCAACCAGTCAAACTCCTTGGCACACAGTACAGCCTGTGGATGGGACTTAAGTCACCTGCCTTGTGACAGAATGGAATCACTGGAATCTACTCTCCCACCACACTCCAGCACTCGTATTCTCGGGCAAACACCACACTGGCCTCTTGCTGCTGTCGAAGTGCACATACTGCTCTGGCTGCCAGCGCAGCCTCTGATCCTTCATTTACTTGTTACTGCTTTATCCCTCAAGAACCCTTTCTTTCTTTCCTTGGAAATATCTCCTTAAATCCCCCTTCTTCCGATCTCTGAGTGGTTAAATGTCTTTTTAGGTGATGCGTTCTCATACTGTACTATAATGGTTTCCTTATGCCTCCTTTCATAGAAAAAAGCTGAATGTCAGTAATGTATCTTACTCATCTGAGGACTTTGAGGGACAAGATTTTTATCGAAGGATAAGTATTGTTTGAATGTATACTAAAATTACTAGGATCCACCGGATTTCCTTCCTTGTTAAGTCTTGTCTCTCATAAATCCTTTCTAGATTTGGGGCCAGTTTGTTTTAATCTCATTTCCACTTATCTATCTTTTCTATTCATTAAAACACACTGAAGTGGTTGAGAGGTCCTGTGACTAACTGAAAGTCAGTTTTAAAGGAGATGGCAGGTTAAATATCTCACCAGACAAGAATTTAATGGAAAAGTTCAGTATGTGCCAATTTAAAGTGATCAGTGATACTCTGGCCTGAGCTTTAGAGGAAGTTGTTCTTGCTTAATTAGTCCATCAACTTAACCAAAAAATCTTTGATAACCCAATCTAAAAAGTGATTCTGACAAATGAGTTCAACTTGCAGTAAGTTCTAAAGAGCCACATACTGGATTGTGGAAAATTGTGGGCTCTAAGATTTTCAGTTACATATAGATTCAACTGCTATATTCATTAACAGGAATTTGAAGGGCGTTCAACAGAATATTTGGTTGTAACAAATAAAAGTAAATTTCAAACATGAATGCTAAAAACGTTATGGCCACTTAAACACCAAAATTGCTTTTGCTATCAATGCTGTGATTATTCCACCTAAGTCTTACTTACCAAAACCATGTGGGCTATTAGGTTGCCCCCAAGGGCTCCGAAAGTATAATATACAAGAGCCTGTGAAAGAAGAAAAGATGCTTACATGAACACAGACACATATTTATCTGATCCCAATTTTAGCATATAAGTGAAGTATTACCTTTGCTTGACTGGAATTAACACCAAGTCCAGAGGCATAGAGAAAGCCAAGAGCCTGAAATAAAATGATAAAAGTAAGAATTATTTCCTTGATGGAAGGTTATCTAAGCTAGACATAGCTTTATGAGTTATGAAAAGATGCAGGAGTTTTTAAATTCTAGAAGATTTGAGCTGTTCAAGTATGCATAAATACACAAAGAGCCTCAGAAATGAATTCAAAGTTCTACAAATTACACAATGAAACACAACTTTAAACATGTCATAATGTTAAGCTTGACAGTTAAAAGACAATTTAATAAAGCATTAACTACAAAAACAAAGCTGAGTGCACTAAAATATGACTGTATTTTTTTTTTTTTTTTTTGAGACTATGTCTAGCTATGTTGCCCGCAGGACTGTAGACTCAAGTTGCCCAGAGTACCATGGACTCAAGCGATCCCCAGCCTCAATTTCTCAGGTAGCTGGAATTACAGGCACACGCCATGGTGAGAACCAGGCCTCACTATATTGCCTGGGATAGTCTCAAACCTGTGAACTCAAGCGATCCCAAGCCTCTTGCCTCCCAGCACTTGGATAACAGGTAGATGCCCCAAGTCCGGCTCATGACTGTATTTTGATGAGTGCCATTATGGGCACAAAACACCTCCAAATCATTAACACATGATATCTATATATTATCTATTGATGAAAAGGGGAATGCAGAATGAAAATGGACAAAAGATCACCATAATCTGTCCCTGGAATAAAAAGAGCCAGCGAGGGGTCAAGTTGAAAGAGTCAAGGGAGAAAGGTTGTGGAATGTGGAAGCAGGCAGAGAGATGGACCTTCCGATAAGAGGAACACCTCCTATATCTCTCTAGTCCCAATCCTCTAAAAAACAATGATTACAATCCTTGCTCCTGATTAAATGGTCTGAACACAGGCTTCCTCTGTGATTAAAATTTTATTTAATCTTTAAGCAAGTCCCACACCTTCAATAAACTGAATTACTGAAGGCATTACTTTAAATATATAAGGTGGCTCCCCAAATCTAGGTAGTATCAGGAGTGGGAAATCAAGTGGATATTAAGTATCAAGTGGCCCCAGGCAATGTGGAATACAGATTAGTGAAAAATGTCTTACTTGAATTCTGACCACATACATACACTTTACAGGAAATACAGGTGATGAAGAAACAAACTAAAATACATTTGAAGAAGCAAAGAGCAAATGGAGGGAGAACAATCTGCAGAAAAACTGGACTTACTCTTTTTTTTTTTTTTTTTTTTGAGACTAGGTCTCACTATTTTTGCCCATGGAACGGCAGGTTCACATTGCCCGGGGTACCACAGACTCAAGCAATCCTCAGGTTCAGCTTCCCAGGTAGTTGGGATTACAGGCGCACACCACCACGCCTAGCAATTTTTGGGGACTAGGTCTCACTACATGCTCCCAGCGGAACTGAAATTGCGATCCCTGGTCCCGGCCGTGGCTTCCTAGGCTGCCACCTACAGGCATGCGCCACCATGCCCGGCCTGCCCTTATTCATAACATTGAGAAAAAAAAAGAGGGAAGGGAAAGGGGTTAGGCTGGCAATAATAACTCTATATAAGGTAGAGTTCTAGACTGGGTGATGGTTTAGACAAAACATGTAAAAGTAGCATAAAGAAGTATAAAAAATATTCTGGGTAAACGCTTTACAAACATAGTGTAATACATGACATAAATATTTACTGTAGTTGAAAGGTGAAGGTCGTTGACTGAACAGCAGACAGAGCAGCCATCTGTTTATAGACACAGAGAAAGGATATGCAGGCACTAGCATACTGCCAATATGCATGTCTTGTTGGCACATGATGATGCTTACTTTCTTGGTTTTGTTAGTCTTTCTAGCTTCCTATAAAGGACACTTGGGCTAAGAGATTAACAAGAGCTGGAGCACTTTAATTTTAAAGAAAAAATGCAATGCTGAATAATTTCAGCTAAAAAACCAATCACTTTCATATTTCATTTACTACAGAACTATCTGGAAAATGATAACTGTAATTGTGGCAAGGTGTTACTGCAGAAATGCCTTAGGTAACATGTACTTGATAATGCATAGGAATTATGAGAACATAAAAGTTTTCAGATTAAGGAAAAAGACGATCTAAGAGGTTGGTAAAATGATTTGCCACAAAATTAGTATTTAAAGATATTCTACCTTCCAATCTTAGTATTCACAAGAAGTTGGGGCGTGGAGAGGGAACTGCTACTGAAATCAGCAAGCGCTGCATGGGAGATCCTCCAAGCACACTTACAGTTTGTCCCTTGGGGGAGCCTTCCTCGGTCAGTTTCTCAAACATCTCTTTAGCTGCCTGGATATTCTGTGTCAGGTAGTCACCAAACAAAAGAGCATAGGACACTCTCTCCAGGGCCTTAGTATGGTTCATGCCTGCTGCCTTCTGAAGATACCTATATGCTCTTCAAATATAAGCAATTAAAAAAAAAAAAGTCAGCAATAATTTGGGGATGTCATTATATAATTTTTTCAAGATTACTAAAATGCAGAACAAATAATTTCCTTAATCTAGAGAATTCCTGAGATGAATTCCTTATTCCTACTAAGTCATGTTACTTTTATAGGGAACATTCTGGCTACTTTGGTTTCATATAAGAAACTCGTTGTCTCTGCTGTCCTAATATCTTAGAATTGTCTAATTAACACTAATAGTAATTTTAGAATGGCTATTAAAAAGGTTAACTAGATTTACAATGAGAATATTTAGTAAAATAAATAACACAACAGTAATTACTAAAGTTTTCTTTTTAAACCTTTACATAGACTGAATTAAAAATCAGCTAAAATTAAAGGACCTAAAATGTCAGAAAATAGTCATTTGTTTTACATTTTCTCCAAGTGCAATTTCTGAAGTTTTAATCTTTATCTGCAAGAAAATCTTGCTTTGTAAAGCAAGATTATCTTGCTTTGTAAAGCAAGAAATAAAAAACACACGCGACAATTCTCTTTTTAAAAGTCATTTTGAATTCTGAATAGAACATGCATTTTTGGTTCTTAGAAACTACAATTTAGTCAACTGTTTTCAGTTTGCTTGTTGGTCATTCTTATGACTAGTGTTTAAAACCTTTTTATCCCAATTAAGCTTCAATCTGATAAAAGCAATGGTCTACCAATGTCCACATACACATTGCATTAAGTTTTTTTTGTAACTTGAAAAATTCTGTTTTTTGCAGTACATCTGAAAAAAGCATCTTTATCTCAGAAATGACTATCTCAGAAATGACCTATCTTAGGGGAAGAATTGACTGCGTAGTGCCACCTACTCTCTCTTCTGGCTTTTCTTATTGCTTCCGTTAAGGATTTTCATCCCAGCCTGGAACATCGTTTCTGCTTCCTGCATTTTCCGTCTTTTTACAGCTTCTTCCTCAGCTAAAAACAAAATGTCAGTTATAATGAAGTGGTCTTTAATTTTACATCAATTATTTATCAAACATCAGAATGCATTCCTTCTTCTGGTTAGTTATACAGACATAATTGATGATCTTTCACTATTTCCAAAGACCCACAGTTTAAGAGTAGCTTTTATCTCTGACCTCAAAAAAAAAAAGGAACATTAATTCTTTTAGAAGAAGCAATAAAGGATACTTTTGGGCTAGTACTTCTAAAGCTTTCAATATAATTCCATTAAAATTTCTGAAGGAACTTATGACTATAAGCTAAGGTCAGTTAAAAAAAAAAAATCAGAAGGACTTCGAAAAGTAATAGGAAAAATCCAGCATTGTAGCCCAAGGACTCCTGAGCCACATTTGAACTACTAGAGATTTCTGGAAGGAGGCAATAATTTACATACAAATTAGTAAAAAACTATTTTTATTAAATGCAGATTTAGTAGTCAAATTCTCTATGTTTCCCCCTATGCAGGGATATAACAGCAAAGATCAAACACTTATCATTGGTTTTTCAAAAAGTACTATCATATAGCATTTTATCAGAAATCTAGACCCTATAGAACGAATATATTGTTAGGACCAACAGAAGAGAGTTTTCTCCTAATATAAAAACAACACCTGATGTAGTAAAACTAGAGGAACTCAAGTTACTGGTCTACATTCAAAGATGGACTATATTTGATGTTACCTTCTAGGAAGACCTCAATAGCAAAGACATTCTGAAAAAGGTATCTGGTTTATTCATAACTTTTGTTGTTTTTTTATAGGTAAAAAGTTTTTCCTAAAAACATAGCTTGTCTTTTGAGGTCTTCTCCTTTTTACTAACATTAACACTTAGGATAGCTAAGTATATCATATTTATCAAATGTTACGTGAGCATAACATATTTTACTCAGTGTTTTAGAAGGTATCATTTTTCTTCTAGCCACTATTTATTTTATTTATCTATTTTTTTTGAGACTAGGTCTCCCTATTTTTGCTCATTGAACCACAGGCTCACGTTGCCTGGGGTACCACGGACTCAAGCAATCCCCAGCCTCAGCTTCCCAGGTAGCTGGGATTACAGGTGTGTACCACCATGCCCAGCTATTTTTTGGGACTAGGTCTTGCTGTGTTGCTCCGAGCGGAACTCGAACCACGATCCCTAGCCCTAGCCACTTCATAGGCTGAAGCTTACACGCACAAGCCACCATGACAGGTTTTCTTCTAGTCATTATTAATTTTCATCATTATGTTCTTTTTCTTTTACTGCTAAACAATGTTTTAATGAATTCAGCAGTTCTGCCTGAGAGTTTTACAGAACAATCTGCGCACACCACAGAAAACCATCTCTAAATTTGACATTAACTGCCTGAGTCACAGCCTGAAATTAAGTTAGTAAACTCCATGCTTCCTGCTCTTAAATCCATTCATTAAGACCATACAGTCATTAACATTCTCCAGTTCTGATGTAGGTGGGAAAAGGATAGGCTGGCCAGAAAAAGGTCTTAAAAATGATGCCTCCCACTGACCACTACTTACTTTCACAAAAACCCCACTTTTCATCGGCCTTGTAGTCATAGGTTGTAGCACACCATAGTCTGCCATCTTCCCGCCCATCTGATGTACAGTCATCATATTCCTTATCGAGGAAAAGAAAAGGGAAGTGGCAAGGCTCCCCATGTGCTGTGCCTTCAATGGCAGTCAAAGCTGGAAAGATAAGAAAAACAAATCTAAACATGACCAGCTGGTATTCATGGATGAAACACTATCAATTTCAACTATTAAAATTAGAAGAAAATAACTTGCAAAGGGGAATAGGGCTAGCAATGGTATTTTGAAGGCTGACTTGAGGATGAGTCAGTAACTTAGCAAGTCTAGCTACCATCTATAACTAGATAACAATTTTTAAAGATCTTGAGATATAGTAACTTTGTAATGTTAAAAGTCTGTTGTACAACTCCTGCTAGATTAGCAAGCAACAAAATAAGACATATGCACCTGAATCAGCTCGACTGCTCAGCACAACTCTCCTTTTTTCCTATCTGAATGATGAATGACAGTTTTCTCAATAATATAAAGCTACACAGGGAAAATACTCCCCCGGGTAAAGTTAATCACTCACTTATACCTCTATGATCCTACAGCATTTTATTAGAGTACTTATCAAATGTACTAAGGTCCTTTCTTTACCATACTCCAGCTCCTACTAGACTTTGAGCTGTTTAAGTGTAGAGAACTTATCTCTAATTTGTTCTTAAGTTATTTTCAAGCACCTCTTCAGTGCTTGAATTCAGTGTTTTAGAGAATTAATCCCGGTACCAGAAATGAGACGAAACAAACCTCTGCCTAGCATGTTAGAGTTGAATGAGGTGATCAATATTATGAAGGGGAAGTCTCCCCTGTCAGGAAATAGAACCTCACGCATCTGTAAGGAAAAGGGCAGAATGAAAGGCTGCAGGATGGGATGAGAATATGAGAGTATGGCACAATACAGAAAATTTAAAGAGCTCAACAAAGAGGAACATGTAGCACAAATACCAGAGTGGAAAAGAGGATTAAGCAGCACAAATACTCCAGACTAAGGAGGACTTGCCCAAATGTCATTAAGGAGTTCGGATTTTATCCTGAAAATAATGGTACCTTACAGGAGCCAAACTTACACTTCAGTGAGAATGGACAACGGAATGGAGGGCAGCAAGGCAGGCAGGCAGGGGACCAGGTTAAAGGCCGTGACGACAGTCTACTTAGAGGCAGCGAGGGCCTGAGGAGGACAATGCTGTGTAAAAAGTGGATGTGCTCAAGTGTGCTAAGGAAGTAGACATGATACTACTTACTGACTGACTAGATGTGCTGATGAGAGGAGTCAATTAGTTCCCCAGGTATTAGGCTTCAGGAAATGAGAAGATGGCTGACCTTACTAAGAAAGAGGGGTAGGTTTCTGGGTAGGGATGAAACAGATCAGGAGAGACACAATTAAGCTTTGATCCTGCTACATGCAAAGTGGCTGTTAAAAACAAAACAAATGACATCCTAGACATCTTTTAAGTTACAGCCAAAGAGAAAGTTCTCTAGTTTATAGAGATACTTGAAGTCAAGAGTAAGCATAAGAATGAGCAAGAGGCAGATTGAGGCCCAGAGACCCAGGGCTGTGCCTACAACCACAGGTGGTTTCAGTGTGTTAACGTTCACTGGTTGCTTTCACATGGAGAAGTCAGTTAGGTATCAGAGTTTAATGATTAGGAGTTACAACTGAGTCAAACCCACCAGTCATTGCTGCTGAGACTTAGAAAGATGAACTAAAATAATGCATGTAATTGCTACTAAGGAAACAAAAATCAAGAAATGGCAAATGGTGTTAATATTACTGGTATTCTTCTTTTGATAGGCTAATAAGCATACACTCCTCTCCAGTGTAAAAAAGAATAGATCCTCAGACACCGACTTCAAAAATATCAGTAAGTTATGAAATACAAAACAGACTTCAAATGGTTCACCACTAGGTAAGTATCATTCATTATCATGGAAATTATTGAAAAGAAGCAAATAATTTGCTCATTTTTTAAAGAAATGGTCTTTAATGCAATGTATAAGCAAAACAACGTTGTGTAACAACCTCAAGGTGTCATTTTGATTAAAGGATTTGAAATGTGTTATTTAACGCGATGGTTTAAAAGAACTGGTATTTCCTATAAAAATGGAAATTTTTGTTTTACAAAGTTTGTAATTTTCTGAAACTTATACTTTGTCAGTGATTCAAATGTATGAATTCTTTTCATGAGATGGAACTATGGTGGGAAAAAAAAAACACTGGAATGAATCACAAGGTTTTTGGATACAAAAGGTTTATATGGTGAGCATTAACTTAAGCAGGAAGAACTCCATTATATCAAGTTAGTGAAAACTGTAATTTTGGTCAATTTTCTAGCCATTATTAGAAAAAGATAATAAATTTGTAGAAAAATCTCTATCTTTTAACTTTTTCTCAACAAAATTACAACAGGGAAACTGCTACTGTCTTTTAAACTTGTTTTAATGTCTTCCAAAAGTTACTAACTGGGTTTTCTTGTTTCAAGGTTTTTTGTTTTAAAGAGACTAGGTCTAGCTATGTTGCCTGGGGTAGTCTTGAATCTGCGGACTCAAGCGATTCCTGGCCTCAGCCTCCAAAGGCTGGTATTAAAGGTGCGTGCCACCACGATCAGCCTAGTTTCAAGTATTATCTCAAGTGAAAATTCCTCACAATAGTGTTAATTTTCTTTCCATGGAGAAATTCTTGCAGAATTTCAAAGCCATCAGTTGAAAAATGTCAGCCACAAAGCCAATTATCAGTTTTAAAAGCAACAGTAATCATGGCTCTGGCACAATGAAGCTGATTTGATTATGCAATTGAAGTAAATGAGAGCCAATAATCAAATCTTATATTTAAGTGAAAGAGGAAAATAAGTCAATTGTGCAACTACATGTAAAAATTCACATTTCCTGGATAAAGAATCCTGTTTTGACTATTAATGATACATGATTATAATCTATGTAAACTTTAAGAGTAAGATATTAACTTATGGTATAAAAGAATATAAAATAATGAACAATCTGTTTTATATTCAAACATAGAAACTTGCTTATGCAAAGTCAATTAAAATCAGAAAAGGTAAACAACAAATAGGCCAAGACTGAAATCATTCAGTGCTGGTCTCACACTGTTGGGAGGAGGATAAATTAGCACAGCCTCTTAAAGAACAGCATTTAATAAGATCTGGTAGAATTTGAAAGTACAAGTTATAAGATTCCATTTTTCTCACTTGTAGGCTTTTTAATTACAGAAACATTTCCTTGAGGATACAAAGGGATGTGTGCAAGAGAATATCTGTACAGATTATTGTATTAAAAACTTGGAGCCAAAAGAACTCACAGGTCTATCAATAGGAAATCTGTTAATCACTGATGGTGCAGCCAGAAGACAGAAACCCAGGCATCAATATGGTTGGAATTAAAGGTCACTAGATAGCAGTGTAGATGGAGCACAGGAACAAAGGTTGAGTCTGGACGCTAAGGAACCAGCTGCCAAGTGAAGAAGGCATCTGCACAGGAATACTGGTGAGAGGTCAGTAAGAGGAGGACCATGAACTGAGCAGCTATCTAGCAGTTAGAGGGTGAATGGAGATGAGTCCTTAGCAGTCTAGAGACAGGAGCCTTGCTGGAGCTAAACCAGAGAGCGGATTAGACGTCAATCCAGACACTCTTCAAAAAAAGCAAGGGGAGGAGAGACATGGTCGATTGCTGGAGGTAGGTTTGAGACCAGGAGGTTTTAGTTCCTAAAATACACTATTACAATGTGTTAACAGTGATGAAAAGAATGCAACACAGAAAAATGCAAACAGGCTAGCAGTTGCTTTTGGACTGGATGTAATACCTTGGGAAGCAATCGCTCACATTTTTCTCCCATTTCTTTCTTTTTTTTTTTCCTAGGTCTTGCTATTTTTGCCTGTGGAACCGCAGGCTCCCGCTGCGCGTGGTACCACATACTCAATCAATCCCCAGCCTCAGCTCCCCAGGTAGCTGGGATTACAGGTGCGCGCCACCACGCCCAGCAATTTTCTGGGACTAGGTCTCACTATGTTGCCCCAAGTGGGACTCGAACCGCGATCCTTAGCCCCAGTCGCTTCATAGGCTAAAGCTTACAGGCAGGAGCCACTGTGCCCAGCTCATTTTTCTCTCACGCCTAATCACAAAATCCAAACACCACTGGAGGAACTATACTGGCACACAGCCTTTGGCTCTGTTTCTCTGAGAACTGACCAATACAGGACTGTGTTAAAAGAATTAGTAACAATAGGACATTTCTTTTCTTTTTCTTTTTTTTTTTTGATACTAGGTCTTGCTGTTTTTGCCCGTGGAACGGCAGGCTCTCGTTGCCCTGAGTATCACAGGCTCAAGCAATCCCCAGCCTCAGCTTCCCAGGTAGCTGGAATTACAGGCGCGCACCACCACGCTCAGCTATTTTTTTTGGAACTGGGTATCGCTATGGGCCCCAGGAGGATTCGAACCGCGATCCCTAGCACTGGCCGCTTCATAGGCTGAAGCTTACAAGGACGAGCCACCGTGCTCGGCCCCAGTAGGACATTTCCACTTAACACTGACATTCTCTGGGGGGGGGGGTGGCAATGGGTTTACTATTCATTCTTAACCTCTTCACCCTCTCTAAAGCTTGGGGTAACCAAGTGATAGTTATAGCAGTTCTACTAGTGACTTCTGGGGAGATGCCTGCTCATTTGACACTGGTCCACTACTTCCTGAGAACTCAGGATCTGGGGTGTAGTCATCACTAGGTTTGACCATGTGAAGCCACATGAGGATAAAGCCAACTTACTAAGGAGGCTGCACAGGAGAGAAGGAAAGAGTCAGCGCCCTTGATGGCTTAAACCCCAAGCCATCTCACCATGGAGTTTGGATTACGCAAACACCTGCTTCTGTCTCCACTGGACAGCTTTTCTATAGTTCACAATGAAACGTGCTCCTTTTAATCTGACTACATCATTTATAATACGGATATTACTATGATGATTAAGTAGTCTATACTAGGAATACTACTATGTAATCATTTTTCTCTTGATGGTCATTTAATTATTCATTTTAACAAAAATACAGGACACAATGAATGCTAATAGGCATGACTGCTGGCCTCTGGAAGGTAGGCCTTTGGCTGACACATTGGATCTGGGGAGGGTTCATAACATCCTAACCAGTAAAAGTGACTCAATATGCCTGAACTATTTGTACAGAAAATGTGGTCTATGCTCAACATCTGTTTTCCTGGTGGGCGTATATAATTTTGATATAGGCTAGGCAGAGAGAAATTACAACCACTAGTCTCCAGAAAAATTCTGGATGCTAGGTCTCTACTGAGCTTCCCGTGTAGATAACAACATACACATGTCATCCCATTTGTTGCTGGGGAACTGAGTGGTCCTGTCCAACACCCCTGGACCTGTGTAAACCCGGTTTTTGTTTCCTTTGAGCTTTGCTCCTGATTTTTTTTTTTTTTTGAGACTAGGTCTCGCTTTGTTGCCCGGGGTACCATGGAGTCAAGTGATCCCCAGTCTCAGCCTCCCAGGTAGCTAGGATTACAGGCATGCACTATCACACCAAGCTATTTTTTGAGACTAGATCTTGCTATGTTGCCCTGGGTGGATCTCGAACCTGCCGACTCAAGCGATTCCTAGCCTCGGTCTTGCTCCATAGGCTGTGATTAAAGGCACGCACCACTGTGCCCAGCTTGCCCCTGACAATTTTGCTTTATATCCTTTTGCTGTAATAAATCAGAGCTTTGAGTTCAACTATATGCTTATATAATGTATGTTGATTATTGTCGTCCTCCTAGCAAATCATCAAACCTGGGAATGGTGTTGGGAAACCCCATCATCAGTTGGCATTAGATTTCATTAATGAGATTCATTGTATGGAGCATGGAAAGGGCAGGGATGATGAATCTTTTGTGCTCAGATGGGTACAAATGTTATCCATGGTATGTAGCAGTCACTGAGCTGTGGTCTATTATGAGAAGTAAAAGTTACTTGTGGAATTTGAAAACCACAGCTCCAAAGCCAGGAGAATGGGCTTGATGGATTCACCAGCTGCTATGGCTATGCCAGTTTTCGGGTTTTATTTTCTCTCCACATGAGAAAGAGCACCAAAATGTTAAAAAGTTTTCACTGCTCCCTTCTCTGAGTCAGAGGACAAGTTAAATTTGGTTCCAGGGATGGAGTGAAATTTTTGTTAAGTCAGAGAGGAAAAGGGAGGGCAGTACAACTCTAAGCAGTTGTTCCCTAGCCTCCCTGCTCCTCTCCTTCCCCAGCATTTCAGCCTGGATCTTACCTGGAAGATATAATGTAAACACCTGTGAACTGACTAGTAGGAATCTGAGGAAATTTGCAATGAGAAAGAAAAAATGGAAAATTTCGAAAGTGGCTTATATTTTGGCTATTGCATCAGGATATACAGTAAATATTGATACAAAATGTGAAATTTCTTATCC
>PVHY01010273.1:0-52622 GCA_004024945.1 Uropsilus gracilis | reverse complement strand
CCTCTTGTTCTCCACCCCCCCTACTCCCACCCCTGTAATCATTCCATCTTCTCTTTCACTGCCGATTGTTGGTTGGTTATCCCCCCCAACTCTCCACCCCCCATTCCTACCCCTGTCATCACTCCATCTCCTCTATCACTACCAATTGTTGGCCAGTTCTTACCCCATTGTCTTCTTCCTTTCCTTTCATGGAGCAGTATCCTTCTCCCAGGTAAGGATGTGTTTTCCTGAGACACAGCAGTCTGTGCTTAGTTTTCCAGATGTATCTTTGTTGCTGGTAGCTAGTTTGCACATGTTTGGATCCTTTTAGTACCTCCTGCTTCTTATTGATGGTCTTCTCTAAACCAGTTTCTGTTACGTTTTGCTTCTTCTTTGCTTTATAGTTCTGTTCTCTGGCATTGGGAGCCTTTCTCCCAGTCAATGTCTGCAAAAGTTTTCTTGATGGGGTTAGATGTTGGTGGATGGTTGGTCTGGTTCATCCTGAGGCTGCTGCTCCATCTCTGTGATTTTCTTCTCCGTGTAGAATGGGAGAAGATACTGATGCCATCTATGAACCCAGAACTTTGTTCCCATCTGTGGAAACACTGTAGGTGTTTTTCTGGGACAGGTTGTCACTGTAGTTGCTCTCACAGCCTTGTGTCCTATGGATTGGAAATGATTTCAGTGCAAGCAGGCATGGCCCCCAGCGGGGTGCCTACTGGACCTAGCTCCATTCTTACTTCTCCAAGATCCTCTTTTTCTTATCCTCTCTTATGTGTTGATGCCTTATTTCTTTCTTCCACCCAGCACCGTCTCCCTCAGCGGCTGTCAGCGGGGATCCTTCAGAGTTCAAAAGATTGCCATGTGTCAGCAACTCCAACCCCAGACACCACTCACAGTACTTGCAAGCATTTTTCACAGAAAATCATGTTCATTATCATTCCATCCCATATCAGTTCCTAATAGTAAAATGGTGGTTAAAATTACAGAAACTTATTGTTTTTTTGGCTATGTATCTATGACAATATAGTCGATTTTAACAGGCAAGTAGTAGTCTATCATAAATAAGCTACGATTTATCTTTTTCACTGTATGTTTGATGTTCTATTTGTCTTCAGATTTACTAAATAATCATGCATCTAACATTTCTGAGTACATTACCTTGTGGACAGGTGTGCAAGTCTTCCCAGAACATGTACCCTGAAGTAAAGATATTTACTTCAAGGGCATGTGTGTTTCAGCTGGCTTAATAAAGTTATATTGCTTTCCAAAGTGGTCATACCAATGTGTATATGAAAGCCCTCATTGTATCTCATTTTTGTCAAATTCAAGCATAACTGGATTTTTTATCCTTTGCCAACCTGATGGTGGAGTAGGGCATCATCTCATTGCTGTTTAAAATGCATTTCCCTGGTTACTGGGAGAGATGTAAATGATTTCGTGCAATTTAAAGCTATTTGGGTTTTTTTCTTTTGTGAACAAACTGTCCTTATTATTTCTGATTTTTTTGCTGAATTGTATATCTTTTCTTTTTTGAATTTGTATATAATATTAATAATATTACAAACATTTCCTTCCCATCCATGACTCACCTTCCCACATTCTTTGGGGCACAGAAATTTAAGATAGTCATATTTACCCATATTTACTCCTATAATTGAGCCTGTAACTCAAATCAGTAACTCCCTACCTCAACAAGCATATTCTCCTATATTTTCTTCCATACCCTCCCACCCCAGGAGGAAGATTTGTAATGCACCTAGAATTGTGTGTGTGTATATACAATGTTTAGAACACATGTGTTGTTGCTTTTCTATGGATTAACAATGATGTCAATTTTATTTATCACGCAACTGTCCATACTGGCTTATAAGGCTACATCTGTCATGTATCACATTCCCATATCTGCATGATTCCAGCTCTGGTGTATATCATTTGTTCATTTGCTATCATCATGCCCATAGGCACTGTCTGAATCTCAGTCTCTAAGGACTCCTTAATCTCTTAGCTGATTCAGGAAACCTGGCTTTACTGGCAGCATACACATAAACATAGGATTCTCCCCTATGGCTCTCCCAAGGCCATTGTAAGACAAGTCTCAGTGCCACGAGACAAGCAAAAGGGAGAGATAGATTTAAGTCAGACTTGACCTGTTAACTCTTTTCAATGTTTCCTGTCACAGTGCTTCACTCCAGAACGCTTGCCCATATTCTGCAGCCAATAGGGTCTCCTCTCCATGGTGCTAGATTCAACCATTGTCCTTCTCACCTTGCCAGACAGCAAGGTCATTCAAGTTTCTCATGGTCCAAAGGAAAGGAGTGAGGTGCCTAAATGCAGTATTTGTAAGCTGGATAATATAAAGCACTTTAGATAGAGACCAACATATTATGGTCTCCCTATCCTCCCTACCCTCATATGCATGACTCTTTAAAAAAATGAGAAAATTGGAAATGAATTATCCATTCACCAAATGGAGTGTTACCTCCTTGGCTTGCTTATAAAAGGACAGAATGTAGAGGTTAGGGGGTAGGAGAGAGGGTTAGTATAACTATCTGTAAGTGTTAATTTGCTTTCACATCTCAATATCCTTTCTCAAAGCAGTAAGTCCACAAAGTACTCCAGAGAGAATGACAATTTTATTTTCCAAATAAAATAACAGCCCTGAAACACCCTAAAAAGTTGTTTAGACCGTTTACCACCTCCCTGGACAGAAGGTGATGGCAATGGGTTTGTCTCCGCAACCTCAATCAAAATGCAATTAGGAATAAATAAGGCTAAGACCAATGACTTCTCCAGATAGCCAGGATCTCTGGTGGAGGCTTGAGAGCTGGGTACTAATTTTCTAGTGAGGTTGATTTCTTGGAGGCTTGTGAGCCTCCAGACTGTGAAGTACCCCCAGTGTACATCGCTGTCACCCACCTCCAAGCTGGTGGAGGCCGATAGGCTTTGACTGAGCTGCCTCTCCAGCTCTCCATGGGCTATGGCTACTGAAGCCAGAGCGGTATGTAAATGGTTAGACCTGCTTTTTCTCTTCTTTCTCCTCTTCCTTTTTTGTCTCTTCTCGCTTCTCCTATCTCTGGCTTAGTGGGTGTGTATTCTAGTCTTAGCCTCCTTTGCAGACTTTCACTTATGTGATAGTAATACATTTTCTGAATTGTAGAAAGCAGATTGCAAACAGTGGTCCCTTGTGTGTCAGAAAGCCATGTGAGGATCGTTTGCCCCCACCCTAAAAAGACAAAATGTGTGTAATGTAGTTAAGGGGGGGGGGGAGTGATATCAGGTGTCCATGTAGAATCTGTCCGGAAATCTGCTTGCTTGCAGTTTAGTGAGTCTTGTAACACCTTAACAGCTCTTTAAGACTTTCAATGAAATGCCAACCAATACTCATCAGGCAGTTATGCAATCGAGAGACCCTTATTGGAGAATAAGAATGAAGTATGTTCCATCAGAATGAAGACTCAGGAAATTTTTGTGGACTGGGCAGGGAACTGTCTGAAGTCAAGCTGTGTGCTGAAATGCATGGGATTGGTTCATAAGTCCATTCACCTGTCTCTGATTGGTGAGCAAGTCTTTAGATAGAGGGCCTGTTCTCACCATCAGCAGATGATCTCTGTTTTTCTGAATTCATCAAGTTGTTGAGTCATTCTATTTAATTGTCACCTACAGTCTCAACACACCCATGACAGACAAGTTGGCATCTGTCTGATTCTGTGCAAGCTGGCTGTGATTGGCTATCATGGAGACCCCAGGACTCTGCTGCCCTTTGCAACTCAGGGTCTGAGAACTACAGGTAGCATTTATCACATCAGTCATTTAGTGCTATTTCATAGCAAGATAAAGGAGACTATAAGGAATAAAGGGGATGAATGGAATCAGGAAGTCATGACAAATGAATAATCCATGTACAAATCTGCCCAAGAGTCTCTTGATACCAGAGACCATATGTCACTGGCTGTGGGGGTTAAGTTAAAGTGCCCAGGTAAGATCTGAATCAAGTTTAACTGATTTTATCATACCAGTATGAGTTTTGACATATGTACCTTAGTTCTGTAAGTGTAGGAGCTGTTTCAGCAAAGGAATTTTCTGTACTTCTATGCTACCTTTGCAACTTTTCTGTAAGCCTTAAGTTTTTCCAAAATAAAAGACTTAGTTTTAAATAAATCAACAGCAACCATCACAGATGTCTGAAGTTACAGGGGTAAGCATAAAAGCATCACTTGCATTACAAAATCAAAAGACAAGCTTTCAGGCTGTTCATTAAGAAGCTGATGCTAACTTTGTGACCATAAGCAAATCACCTGACCTTCCTTGATTTTATTTATGATTCCAGAGAAAAAGGGACAATCAGACCCATCTGTAAAATAGAGAAAAATCCAGAATGACTCAAGCCATGCCCTCCAAGCCATATATTTACCATGAAATTTCCATATTAGCAAATTTACTTCTGCAATCTTCTGGTTTACCAAACAACTTCTGTTCCAGTATATACAAATGTCATTTCTAAGAAAATAGGAAATAAAGATAAGTAAAAGGAAGTATCTCTAAAATACTCTCTTTTGTAAAAAATTTCATGAAATACTATTGAAAAATCAGAATCTCCTGAAAGTAGATGAATGATGGTTTTAAAACTGCATCCTGGGTCAACTGAGGATGTCCTGTTATTGTTATCTGGTAAAAGAAAGAGGCTTTTCTAACTTAAAACTCAGATCATTTGCCTGCTTCTCCCAAGTAGATTCAAACCCTTACCTCATGCAGGTAAATGCCTTTATAAACCAGTCACTTTTGTTATGTAGATTTTAGTCTCAGTTTCTCAGCTCTCAGTCCCAGAGACTGCAGGGAAAAAAAAAAAAACTCAGAACTGCAGTTTATACCATAGGTTGCCTCAATTTACCCTTGCAGCCTAAAGACATTCAAACTTGTGGGTTCTCTCCATCATCTCCAGCCTTTTCACTAAAATTCCAATCCAGAACAAGACTTTTAGAGTACAGACTAATTTATTACTAGACAAAATGAATTCTTATTTACTACAGAAAGAAATATATAAGAAAAACTGATTATTCCAACATTGTCCAAAACCTTTCTCAGCATTGTCCAAAGTCCTTTCCCCCAGAATGTCTAAAACCCTCGGTTCTTCAGTCCGAGTTGAAGTTGTTGAAGTTCTTCAACTTCAACACTTGTCCAATCCTTCAGAGGCAGGCAGTTGAGAGTGTAATGCCATCTTCACCTTGACCTCCTCTCCTCCAGGTAGTAGAAAGAAACTCCAAAGAACAGAAACCAGTTGCAGATCGATCAAGGCATCCCTCATGGCCTTTCCACAGGCTGGGCCTATGGCCAGGCTGCCCACCTCAGCCACATGGCCCTGACTCGTATTGTCCCTCTCCTCAGAATGCCAACCCCAAAACTGGTTGCTCCCAAAAATGGCTGAATCCCCTTCTTTGTTCCAACCCCATCTATATACCCTTTCTTCCTGCCATGAGAACTCCTGGGGGGAGGGTTAAGTTCTGTCAGGCAGGTATGCTAATCAAAGTACTACTCAGTTCTGTAAAATCTGTAAGTCTATAGTACCAGGAGAACAACTAGCTCTTTATCAGATGTATATATCACCATGTCATTATGAGTACTTTGGTCAGAAAGCCTCTCAAGCAGAGCTAAGGCCACATAACCCCATGTCCTGGGCAGGGAGTTTCAGAAACAATTTGTCAATAATTTGCCCATCTCAAAAGTACAGTCACATCAAGGTTTGAGGAGTTCAAAATGAAAAGCCCTGAATCATAAATAAGAACAGTTGTGTTTTCATGTCTCAGCAGATGTTAGTTACAAACAAAATTAATTTCAGTTTTCTTGTTTTAGAAAGAGGCGAGCATGAAAAAGTTCTGGGAAACAGATCCAAGTGAAATTGTGCTGTGCCTCCAGCTATTTTAAAGGAATACTATTTATAGTGATTTTATTAGTATGCTACCTTGGTTGTTCAAAATTCTTTTCCTTATGCCTCCAAAACTTGGTCGCAAGAAAAGGAAATTTTATTGTGGTTCTCAAGTTCTTTCAGAAATATTCATGCAAATGTTTTACTTCTTTTTTTTTAATTTATTTATTCATTTAAAAATAAATTTCACATCATTGTAATCCCAGGGATTTATTCCCCCCCCTTCCCTTAATCCCCCCCCCCCTTTCCCTCCTGCTCAAAGTTGTGCACTTCAGTTAGGTGCTTAGCTTGTTTTGATTTTTCCTCAACTCTTTTGTTTGTTTTTTCACTATATCCCATATATTAGTATTATCTTTCATTAATTAATAATCCTTTAGTTCCCTGTTTTTTTAAGAAATATTTGCATATACTGGAACTGAAAATTGGGAGGGGTCTGCCCCCCAGGAGACCTGGGGTGGAGTGCTTACTTCCTTGTAGAAGTCTTCAAGGCAGGCAGATATAAAGACATACCAACTTAGGCACAGAATAGGAACTGAAATGGGATGTTGACAAAGCACTAGGAAACACACAATGACCTCACCTCACATGGGAGGTCCCAGGAAGGCTTAGGTAGCTTAAGACCTAAAAGTTAAATGGAAATTAGTTAGGGAGTAGGGGGGAGGAGTCAGAGTGCTGCTGATAATCAATATGAAAGAGAGAATTAGGGACTGAAATGATGTAAAATAATAATAATAATAAAGCATATATTGGTTTAAAAATAAATAAATAAATTTCACAACAACAACAAAAAAAAAAAGAGAGAGATTTAGAAGACATAAATGAAACAAAATAATTTCCTGTGCCTAGACTAGACCATGAAAGAGATTAACAGCTGGGCTGGAATAGAGACTGTGTAGATCATGGAGGGTAGGAGTTGGAAAGGATGTGACTATTTTGTTCCTTCTTTTGTCTGAAAAAAATTGAGAGCCAGAAAGAATTTAAAGCATGGTGATGATGACATGAATGTATTCACAGTCTGACACTTCTCTGGCCTCACTTTGGGGAACAGATTGAGGACTGGCAAACTGGAAGCTGGGGGGGCAAATTATAAAACTGCTTCAGCAACAGAAGCAAGAGAGCAGAGTGGCCTGTGGTGGCAGCGGCTCAGAGGAGAGTAGACAGAAGTGACAGATATTTATGGGTTAGAGTCAGCAGGAACTTGGTAATGGAATGGATTTTCCAGGTGAGAGGAACCAGATGTTTGGGCAACTGGAAGAGCAGTGTTGCTATTCCATGAGATAAGAAATAGAGGTCAGTCGTTGCAGAAGACTTAATAATGAGCTGCAAGGAGACGGGTCTTGTTGGGAGACATCCCAGTGGCAATGCCCAACAAATGGCTGGGTCTTACTTGAAATTCTTTCCTAGTCTACAAAAATAAGTTTGCAGCATATAGGAACCTTTGGAAATCTGGTGTGTATGTTAATGTAATGAAAGAAGGGAAATAATAGAGATTAGCAGGTTCAGTTATTTCATTAGAAATGTAAGAAGATTCAACCCCCAAAATATGTCCAGAGAGGAAGTCAATCAAAACAAGTGGATAAATAAGTTTCCA
Organism: Uropsilus gracilis; assembly: GCA_004024945.1. Classification (NCBI taxonomy): domain Eukaryota; kingdom Metazoa; phylum Chordata; class Mammalia; order Eulipotyphla; family Talpidae; genus Uropsilus; species Uropsilus gracilis. Next base: position 45,129 of record PVHY01010273.1, on the reverse strand, counting down.
TTTATAAAAAGAGAAAAGATCAGCCCCACCTAATAATTGTTTACTGTGAGATCACTTATCTTTCATAGATAGACTGTCAACTGGGAGGAAAGGGCGCTGGTTAGAGTGATTCATCTCCCTGACCTTAGAAAAGTCTAGGTGGGAGTGAACCGGAAGTGAGAACATTGGAGAGACAGGTGGGATTTGATTACCTGAGTGATTTCTTCATTCTGTAGAGACAGGACTAAGGCCGAGAGATAGTAACTGACTTGCCATGGTCACACAGCAGGTCAGTGAGGTGTATGAGTCACATGTCAATGTGAACTGACTTACCCTCTTCTTTAAGATCTCTACTTGAACCCCTGTCCCAAATGCTCTGGAAAGCTCCATTCTGCCACCACCCCCACCTTTTGAGTCCTTATGAAATTTCTCCCATTAACCTCTAGTTCTGATTTTTCCAGAATGTGCTAAGTTCTCATATTCTTCTTTCTGTGGCTTCTCTTTTAGTTTGTCCCCTTAGAGTTGAGCCAAATATAGGGGCAGGCTCTTCTTCAGACCTGCACATCTAATTAAGTATCAAGTTTTTCTAACAATTTTAAAATAACCTGAGAGGATATTACATCATATTATAATGTTATAAACTTTTTAAGTGAATATTTGGACTAAGTCCCTTTGTATGTTTCTAACACCAAAGCACCCACCTGCTACCATATTAGTCTCAGTTTCTCATGTTCTTGTTTCCTTTCCCTCTCCTTCTTTCCCTGATTTGTTGTTGCTCTTCTTTTTATTCCAAGTACTGCTCTCCCTAAGGAAACTCTGGGGGAAGCTACTAAAATGGTGGTTTGTCTCGCCCCACTACATCAATCTGGCCCCATACTCTTTGCACTACACCAGATGTCTGAGTCATTTGACCATAAGAAAGTACCTCCCAAGTTCCCCCAGTCCTGGTTGCTGCTTGTCTCAGATCAGCCCTTCCTGGGTTGGCTACTCAGCATGTGGTTGATGTTGGCATGCAGTTGCTTTGGGTGAGATGAAGGTGCCAGTCAATATGCACTATTGGCTTTTAATTGCTTTTAGCCCTGCAGACTTTCAACAACTTTCCTCATCCTTCAGCTCAGCACTGATTTATTCATCCTCTGTGAGCAATTTATGCACTTTTAATCAGACCCAACTTAATTATTTTGTCAGTAAAACAAACCAAAAGAATCTATAAAACAACTTTTAAGTGAAATCACATTTCAGCCTGGAGGGACATAAAAAATGAAATTATGCATCTCAGTATATCTGCCTCTTACATAGAAAATATTGCCTACATTGTCTTTTTATTTCCCAAGATCTTTTCCCTTTCATGAGGAAGATACGTGAGAGATCAGGCTTGAATAAGAAGAAGAAAATGAGAAAAGGTGATTTTCTCTGTGAGTGCATAAGGTATTGGCTCCACAGGTCTCTTTTAAACAAATCATCACCTTACTTTTTTAATGTTTATTGAAATAGCACCTACATTATGTAAGTTTCAGGTATATAGCTTTATAGTTTGACATATATATATAAATATATACACACATACATATACACTACATTATGATTCCATCCAGAAGTCTAGTTTCCATCTACTACAACACAATTGACCCGCTTTACCTGATTTGTCCACCCTTCTGCCCCCCTTCCTCTTCTGGCCAATTATCATATTGTTCTTAGAGTCTCAGAGTTTGTTTTGTTTGATTATTCCATTATCTTCCACATGAGTAAAATCCTCATAGTGTTTATCTTTCTCTGTTAGAATTTTCTCACTTATTTAAATACTTCCCAGATCCATCCATGTGATAAGTGCAACTTTAGAATGATCTAGAAGCTGTGTAAGACTAAAGATCTCCTGCCCCATGCCCAGTGGGTCTGAGTGGGTCTGAGAGGTGAGGGACAAGAGATGGAACTGCTCACTTGCCTATTCTTGCACCTAATGGACTAATGCCTCCTCCTAGCCATCCAGAGCCCTTCATTCACTCATTGGCTATCTCTACTTCTCTGAGAACTTGCTTTGACTTACCCAATCACCAATATATTTTTCAGCTACCTCTACTTTAGGTCTCCATTTTTCCAATTCCCCATTGAAACCAATTCAGTTCTTTTCTCCTATATATATATATGTATGTATGTATGTGTGTATGTATGTGTATATATATGTATGTGTGTATGCATATATTCCTGAATATATATGTATGTATATACATATATATAATATATATATATATATATATATATAAAACATCTCCTCTGACATTTTACTATGTCAGGAACTATGCATTACAAACCTTCCCCTTTGTATTTAGCCGAAATTCTTCCACTCACTTCTGGGCTCCCTTTACTACATCAATATTTCCAAACTCTGAGTCCAAGCTTTCCTTTCATCATTAAAGAAATTCACAACTTCCACCTGACTGAGATTATAATTTTAGTATTCATAGACTGAGAAAATATGTAATAGTAAAATCCTACCATAGAATCAGTAATGTCTCTAAATAAATTTTCATTCCATCCATCTTAACAGTATCTACCACCCTTAGAAATGTTGGTTCACATATGCATGCAGCATATAATGTGTTCCATCTGCAGACTATGCCAGGAGCATATCAAAATTCCCTGACATCCTGTTACAAGCAGCCCGTGTGTCATGCTACCATTTTAAGAACCATTCTTGGTCTTAAATTTGGAGTAAGACACCCAAAAGGAGGATGTCACAGTGTTTGACAAATGTAGAATCCTTTCTTCAGTTGACAAGGCAATAATGACAGGTTGAGACAGATCCTATGAACATGCTACCACATCACACCAGTAATCCTCACTGAATTAATCCTCTACTCAGTTCTCTGAATATATGTCATTTCATGCTCACCAAAGATTCTGTGTGTTCCCCATAATGCCCAGTCTTCCAGTTGAGAGAAAGCCACATGACAGAAGTGCATGTCACTTCTCTATCCTTTTTATGTCTGTATTTAAAGTTGCATGTTTCTATTTATCAGGTAGATGGAACCTGGATCCCTGAGTCACTAAATGAAGGAGTGTTACTTAACCTGCAAGTTCTTCATAAGTTTTGCTAAGTTCTGAGATGTAGGCTTTGTTTTGCAACAAAGTTTAGCTATCCTGACTGATATACTAAGCAAATACTACAGAAAAGGTTTTCACAATTTAGGGATTGCTACACCTAGAGACCCTTTTGGAGAGAGAGTTGGGATAGGATGCTCAGTGTTTGAGAATATTGAGCGAGAATGTAGAAAGGGACTGGAACATATGAAATAATGTATGCAACATTGAGAAGGGCAAATATTATACAAAGGCAATTATAATCATTAACATCAATAAAAATAGGGCTGATATAATATCATTTGTTTTTGGAAAATAACTGGCTGTTATGTAAAGATCAGATTGGAGAGGGAACAGGCAAGGATGCAGGAACAAGTATAGAAGTCTGTTGCAGTAGTCCAGGCAAGAAATACAGGTGACTTTTATTAGAGTAAAGGCAATGGATATGTTGAAAAATAGGTAGATTTGAAAAATATCTATGAGGGGAAAAATAGAACTTTAAAAATAGATTGTCAATATGAAAGAGGGATCAAATATAACCCTTAGTTCCTTTGGGGAAATAGAGATGCCTTCATAGAAACAGGACTACTGGAGCCAAAATGAATTATGGAGAGAATCTAAGAGTTCTAGAAATCTTAAAGTTGAGATACATAGAAAAGGACTAAAGAATGGGGGAAAGCCTTTGTCCAGAGCTCAAAAATGAAGACTGGACTCCAAATATGCCAACCAGGAGATCATTTTTTTTAAATTGCTGATATTCAAGATTCCATTCACCTAGAGAGGGACCAAGTTATAGTTCATGTATGTGTGTGTGATGGCAATTAAATGTTTTTAACTATAAAAATGTCTTTCTGTCTGTTTAAAAAAATAGCTGCTCTGATAATCTTTTGGAGTGAGGTACTTAGATAACATCAGCCAGGTGCAAAACTTTAAAGACTAGTGATACCTGAGCATGACTTGCCAGTGGTGTTGGAGGTTTGTGATGGTTAACCCTTTGATCACCCCTTACCTATGAAAGCTCATTAAAGCCTTGCACTTACCATGTGTTTTCATTATCTTCTACAGAATTGCATTGTTTGGTTATTTTTTATTTAAGAATGGTTGCTGTTTTTCTTTTTTTTTTTTCCTTCCCCTTTCACACTAGTCCCCACTCAACAACCTCCAAAGGTACCAGTTCCCACTCCACCCTGTGTAAGGGCCTACACACTCATTTCTTATTCCACTTTGCTTCCTCTTTAGAGAAAGCAGCATCTGGCATCCTAATTATAAGACAGGTTTTGTAGCATGTGAATGAGGCGCTATCACATTTCTTGTTCTTCCCACCAGGGAGGACTTTGCACAGCAGTTCAGTGTCCAACCCTGAATACAGTGTATATGGGAGGGGTCAGATTATGAGCTTCTAGCTTATCTTAATAAGAATTACTTTTTTTAACCACTTTTTTCCAAGAAGATGTTTAAACCAAATTGTTTCACTAATATATGGGATATAGGAAAAACAAGCAAAAGGCCAGGAAGATAAGTCCAAACAAACTAACAGCCAAACAAAGAACACAACTGGGAGGGGGGGGAGAGGGGAGGGAGTGGACAAGTAGGGAAGATGGTGGGTGAACCCCAGGGAAAACAAAGATGTGAAATATATATATATATATATATATATATATATAAACAGCAACCATTCTTAAATAAAAAATAACCAAACAATGCAATTCTGTAGAAGATAATGAAAACACATGGTAAGTGCAAGGCTTTAATGAGCTTTCATAGGTAAGGGGTGATCAAAGGGTTAACCATCACAAACCTCCAACACCACTAGCAAGTCACACTCAGGTATCACTAGTCTTTAAAGTTTTATACCTGGCTGATGTTATCTAAGTACCTCACTCCAAAAGATTATCAAAGCAGCTATTTTTTTAAACAGACAGAAAGACATTTTTATAGTTAAAAACATTTAATTGCCATCACACACACATACATGAACTATAACTTGGTCCCTCTCTAGGTGAATGGAATCTTGAATATCAGCAATTTAAATATATATATAGTATATATATATAGTATATATATATTTATAAATATATATAGTATATATGTAGTATACACTATATATAGTATATATATAATAATATATATATATATTTATAGTATAGATATATAGTATATATATATATATATATATATATATACTAGTGTATATATATATATATATATACTATTTGGAAAACCCAAAGAGTCTTTAAAACCATGATTTTTTTTTTATGGTTTGTAGCTAAACATATTTCCTTGAATTTGAAATACATGAATTTAAATAATACATTGGAATTATAGGAAAAAAGATATATTGCCATATCAATTGTATGAACATTAAAAAATAAAGTATCTTGGATTCTAGTAAATACAAGTTTTCCTGAAAAGGGATAGGACAAAATGACAGGGTCTATTGATAAAATATTAATTTCCTCTTATGTTTCTTTTTGTGGGTGGAAATAAAAGTCTCAATGACAGCTAGACAGTTTATTAAGTAATTGAAGTGAGGATTTGAACCTGGGAAAGTGTCCAAAAGATTGTATTCTATGGAACTGCTCTGAATCACAAGTTGGACTTCAGTTTATATACCTTGATGTAGGATAACTTACTAGCATACTTGTATAGGAAAAGGAATAGGGAGTCATTGGTGTCAAAATATAATTACTCTTTTTTCAAGAACAATGTACCTTTATTGAGATAATGTTGATTTACAACACTGATATTATTTAAGGGTATAGGTTCACATCTCCTTTGATGTTTGTTACCATACCACACCCACCACCAAAGCACCCATAGCCCTCTACCCTAATCTATTGGGCCCCTCCTCTCCGCTCCTCTAGCCTCCTCCTCCCCCCTCTGGTAGCCTCAGTTCTTCAGTGAGATTTCTGGGGCTTGTTTTGATTTAGTTTGTCTGTTTCTTGGTTTCATTTCTTTATATTCCACATATAAATGAGATCATCTGGCATTGGTATTTCCCATTTTGACTTGTTTTACTTAGCATAATTCCTTCCAGTTCCATCCGTGTTGTTGCATGTGGCAAAATTGCCATCTTTTGACAGCTGAGCAGTATTCTATTTGTATAGAAATACATCTTGTTTCATTCATCTGTTACTGGGTGCTGAAGTTGTTTCCATAACTTGCCTATTGCTCTACATTATAAATAGTGCCGCAATAAACATAAAACATACATAAATCCTTACAAATTAGTGTTTTTGCATTTGAACAGATACTGGGAGTACAATTTCTGGATCACTTGGTAGATCTATTTTTATTATTTTAATAATAAATATTCATATTGTTTTCCCTAGGGAAACACTGTAGACTTTCCCATCAACAGTATACAGCAGTTCCTTTTTCTCTATATACTCATCAACATTTTATATTTGATATACACCATTCTCATAGGTATACGGTGGTATTACATTGCAGTTTTGATTTGCATTTCCCTAATTCTAAGTGATAATGAGCAAAAAAATGTAATTATTCTTTATTATGACCTTCTGTTTTTCATATGTAGGTTTATATCTTTCAATTCCCTATGTTATTTTGAAATAAATAAATGTTGATGCTATCCATGTGCTTAGGAGGACAAATGCTGGTGTTTATTCATTTTCCTGACTTCTAAAACATACACTGTACAGATGCAAATGCTTGGTACCCATTGTTTAAGTCTTTAACCAACTCTTGGTCATTAGTGGGAGCTGAAAGGCTGGTTTACCTATAGGCATCAGAATTCCAACCTGGCTTCTTCCCACATCAGGATAGGAATGCTCTGACTCTGAACTTATACAGATTGCTTTGATCTCTTGTCAACAGGAGGAGGTGGAGGGAACTGGGACATTGACAATATATTCAAATCTGCAATCTGTATGGACACATAAAAATGATAAATCCAACCAAAAATAAGTAGAAGAATAAAAAATAGAAGAAATTGATACTAAGATTCTCCTGTTGATCTAAAAATTCAAAAGATCATAAAAAGCACAAATCATTTATCTGAAGGTTAAAGATTTATAATTCAAGGTACACAGGTTAAGGCAGAAACCAAAATTTTGTCAGAGGGACAAAAGGCAGCGGTTTTTTATAGAGGACAAAAGAAGGTAGAGACAACAGATGAGGTGAAGGAGTGACAATGGTCAGGTGTGGGGGCAAGGGGCACAAAATAAAAGGAGGTGAAAATTCACTTCTATTCTTTTCAAACTCCTTGTTCTAGGTTCTTGTCCTGGTTCATGGTTGTCCCAATCCATGTTAGATAGTTCCAGTATGGCCTGCCCAGCTCCAAGGAAAATGACCCAAAATCTCACAACTGTTTATTGTAAATCTTCCTTTTGTCTAACAGAATGGGGAATGGGTTGGAATCAGGTTCTTTGGATTTCTTTTTATTTAACTCAGAGTTATGAAGAACCTGTTGCTACTCTTCTTGTCTTTGTTGTTCTTGATATTCTAACACCTTTGTGGAACACAAGCAATGAAAAAACTTGCAGATCATCTCAGCAGTTTTTCCTGCATTCATTTTTCCTGTATACTTCAATACCGAAAACAGCTGATGCTTTCATGAGTGGTGGTTCTTATCAATGATTTTTATCTTTAAAAATTAGGTTTTGTTAGTACCTGTTGTTTTTTTTTTTTTTCTTCAGTATCAAGCATGTCAAACCCTTTAATTTCAGATATCCATGCTTTAGCATAAAGGTAAAGCATTTAAAAATGAAGTTTGAGTTAAAATACATTGCATTTAATAAACAGGATATTTAGGTGCTGCAAAAATGGAAAAGCAATTCAAAAAACAATTCTAATTTGAGGAAAATGGACATAAATATTTGGTCTGAAGACATGCAAACTCCAGACTATTTCTTTTAATGCTTATTGTTTGTTAAGTAGACATCTAACAGGAAATTAGTTTTTGTGAGATTTATACATTTGTCCTGAGGGTAGAGTGCTTTAAAAAAAAAAAAACCTGTGACTAATTGAAATCCAGACTTTCCTAGACTCTAATTAAAGTTGATATCAGATAGTGTACTATGTATCAAGAATCTAATATGGATTAAATTTAATTTTCTATGTTATTTTTTCCTCCCATTATCCTGACCAACTGCATGCTTTTTAGGGAACTATAAATGAAGGAAAAAGAATTCTCTAGTAACCACTTCTGCCTGCTTTCTAGCTCTCTTGGACCTTCTTTCAATTTTTAATTTCAATTTGTTTGCTATAACCATAGGAATCTCACAAACATGACTGATATTTCCTAGAATGCTCACTCATATCTACACACAATACACAAATATATGTAAGTACACAAGACTTGTATGCACAGCACAGACATATATACACATCTGCAGCACATCCTTTGTAACACCTACACCAAACAGTCATAGACCTGCACAATACAAATATCTATATACATACAGCATAAATAGCAAACAACAGAGTATGATATACAAATAAAACACAGATATACATGCAACACACATACATATATAATATAATGCAAAACAAACATATATACATAGCACATATATGTACAGTCAACATATGCACACTCAGGATTCCATCAGGTGCCTCAACTCATCCCCTGCTCTCTCTGCTCAAGCCCTACCTCTTCAGAGACCAGAACATAAGCCCTGCAGTGTGTTCATGTACCCCCATCCCCTCTCCTCCACATCCCTCCATCTCCTTTGTGTCATTTATCCTGGTTGGTGAGTATATTTAGTCCTGTGAATGTGAAGCTGACATTTTTATCTCACTGGAGCATAAACTGCAGGATAACAAGGGTAGACATGTAGGTTTTCCTTCCCTGGCATGGAACAAGAATGCCACAGGCATTGCTAATTCAGTGAATGGCTGACCCAATGTAGAATGACCCCCTAAGAGTGAAAATAGAATTTGCTCAAGATGGGGGTTGAGTTCAATTAAATTGAAAAAGAAACTGGTTCACTGGAAATGAAGTTCAAAAGTTTGGGAGTGAGAATAGGATTTCCCAGCAAACAATAAATAGCCCTGTAGGTTAGGCTAATGATCCACCAGGTAAGTATCTTTTCACACTCTTTGGGGAATATTCTGCCCCAGGAGAAATGATGTTGATGCTGGAGAAGATGACTATGCCAAGTCAAAAACATCTGAGTGTGAATTAGAAAAGCTAGGTAATCCTCAAGTCTAGGATTTGATGGGAGGTATCATTTCAAAAAATTAAGAGATCAAGATGAGTTGACAGGTAACATGATGGGAGAGCCTCAGGGTTTACAATGTGAAAGGATGTAAGAAAGAAGAGAACAGAAGCCAGGCCAAGTAAAATAAAGAAAATTCTTTATTACTGCACTCCCAGGTGAGGTTCACTGACCCTAGAGCGAGGGTCAGTGAAGTCCCACTTATGTTGAGTGTGTTGTTGCTTTTATGGGGCAGGGACATGGGGGTGGGTCTAGGTATGAGGAACAGACTTTTTTTTCTGCTACTGTGGCAGGCAAAGTCGGTGCGAAGGCAGGCAAGGTAGTTGGGCAAGGTTGCGGTTGATAGGTAAGGTTGAATTCTTCAGTGGGTTGGCAAGTTTTGAGTTTGACAGCAGTTTGGGTTATAACAGGAGGGTGACATGTAGGTTGGTTGATGTCCATACGGAAGTTATTTAGCATCTTTATTTCATGGGTAGAGACTCCCAGTGCCTTCTAATTGACATTTCACAATGATGTAAAAAATATTTGTGTGTGTGTGTAATCAAAAAAAAAATTAGAATGAAAGACTTTCCGTCTGGCAGAACCTTGGAGAACTGCTTTTGCCTTGCCTCTCCCTTTTTAAAAGCAATGATAAACCATCCTTTAGATGGAAGGATTACTCAACCTTCCTTTGTTCCTCTTCTATTTTGCAAAAGAATCCTTTATTTGGAGAAGGCAGGCAGAGTAGGAATAACCTGTTCCCTCCCTGTCCTCATGCTGGCCCCTCCAGTGCATTCAAGGGGACTTTTCCCAGAACTATCTGAAATCCACAATTCTGCTTATGTTGCCTCCCTACTTAAAGTCATTCACAGTTCCTCTTACTCTGCTTATAGTGACCTCAGAAATCTCAACAAACCATCAGCCCCTGTCTCTGTCTCTCCAGTCTCATTCCGTCACTTTTTTTCCCATCTCCATGCCCTCTACAGGATTCCCTTACCTTGAACACACTTCCACAATTTCCATCCTCACTAACTTCAATGAGAGTCTTCAGGTAAATGTTGAAATAAATGTTTCTTTTCCCAGCATTCTTCCTGATTTTGCCAGCTTGTATGTATGTGCATGTTTCTAATTGTCTATAGGGATATGTGCACATACACATATACAAATTTATACATTATTTTCCAAACTATTGAGACATCCTCACCTATACACACTTTAGGTGAGTTCCTAGGATCAAGAATATTTTCTTATATAACCACTATGTGCTTACTATAATGAGGAAATGTGATATTGAAATATTATTATACAATCTGCAATTCATATTCAAGTTTCTTCCCCTGTCCGATAGTGTCCTTTATACTCATATTATCTATCCTAGTTCAAGATCCAGTCTAGGAGTACACATTAAATTTAGTTATCAAATTGTTATCGGCTGAGGGGGTGTGCCCTTTTAATTTAGTCAATAAGATTTCTTCTGCCTGCAGCAAACAGGTACCTAGAGATCAAACTTTCATAGTAAGGGTAAACACAGGTTTATTTAATAGTCCACACTCTCACAAGTGTCCCAAACAGAAAAGAACCCTGCTTCTACTCTTCAGAGAGCTATATGGGTTTTACTTCAGTCTTAGTGCAGTTCAGTCAAACTGCCAGTTCATATCCTTGTCATTTTGCCCTCAGTCACTATAACCAGTTTGGAGTGAATTCCTCAACCAATGATAATCAATTTGGGTCTCTCTCTCCCCACTTGGGTCTTAGAGCACACAGGGAGTTAAATTACCATAATAATGTTAACCAAGGCCTACTTAATGTTAAAGTGCCAACATGGGGTTCCAGTTTAACAACAGCACACAGGTGATGCAAAGGCAAGAGGCATTTATTTTCTGACTTAAGTCAGGGTCCAGCACTGACCTGGATCACCGGCGCAGCAGTTACATCAGGGCGAGTGAGGACCCCGAGCCCCCCTGCAGTTTTCTTTTATCCCTTCGCAAGGGGCTTGAGAGTACGTGCACTTATTTTGGTTGGCTAGTGAGGGCTAAGATATGAGAGTCTTATCTAGCTACTGAGAGGCATTGCCAAGGACATGTTGCTGGCCAACTGAGAGGCTTTGCCAAGGACATGTTGCTGGCCAATGGCCAATGATGCCTTATATGGTTGGCTTCTGGCTGCTTGATATCCGCTAACAAAATGGTTATTATTTGTTATTTAACATTAATATTTACAATACTAAGGTAAAAGAAGGAAGTAACTTTCTATACCCTGGCTTCAGGACATTCTTAACCTCTGTGTCTTCCAGACAGACAATGGTGATGCCTAAATTTTACCAGCAAATAACATTGCCCATATTGGGATCTGGCTTCAAAAATCCCAATAGTCTACTTTAATCTAAAAGTTCTGTTCTTTCTTTGACCTTTGATGAGCATAAGGAAGTTTTGTCAAAGAGGCCCCACTCTGAGGTTCTGCTGTTTCCTTGTGATCTCTCAGAAGTGACAAAATGTCCTTCTCACTATATATCAAAAGATACCAGGTGTCAGTTATTCCCATACTGGTGGTGATATTGGGTGACAAAGCAAGCAAAATGGGGTACTTACCCAAACTTGCAAAGGGGAGCAGCTGGCCCTTTAAAGCCAGCCACACACCAGGTTCTTCCCAGTCTGCGCATGCAGTAGCAAGACCACATAAATTTTAAGAGGCCAGCAAAAACAAATTTACTTATTGAAGACAAACTGGACAAGAGTGACCATGGGTACAAGGGAACCCCTTTGGTAACTTACCACACAGTCCTGTCTCTGTGGCAGCCATGTGCTGCCACAAAATGGCAACTGCACCACCATAAGCTGGATAAAGGAGTTAAGATGGCACCACCACTCCTTCAAAGATACAGCTCCACTCACCGCAAGCTACAAGAAGCCAAGATGGCATTGTTGATCCTTCTCCAAACGCAGGAGATTCAAATCCAACAAGGAAAATCAGGATGGCATCGTCAATACTTCTCCAAAGGGCACAGCTCCAGCATTCTTTCAGCTCCCACTTCAAAGAGGGCCGCATCAGCAAAACTCACTCGATACTGCAACACAGCAAGCACTTCAGATGCCTCACATTAAAAACGGCAACACAACAAACTCTCCTCAGTTCTCCAGAAGACTTCCAAACTTTGCAGTTTCAAAATTAAAACAAGTTTTCAAGTACCACGTTTCCAAGACAGCTCACACAGGTCACAAGTTTCTCCAACATGCTTTTTCCGGCTCCTCACCAGCCAGGGTTGGGGATAGAAGTCCACAACTTGGCTTCCTTCCCTGCCTTGCTGCCCCACATGGTAGAGGCAGCTCTGAGGCCTTCAACCTGCCTGCTATTCCTCTGGATACCTTCATTGTCCATTCTCCTCTCTTCTGTTCTCCTCTTTCTCTCTTTTTCCCTGTCTTTTTTCTCTGTTCCCTCCCTAATCCTTTAATTCTTTCTTCTCCCAAGAAGGCTTAACTTCCCTTCTCCAAGTCTCCACCCACCAATAAACAATAGTTGCTATTTTTAATGCATTACTACCAGTACTAGGGGCCACAGCCCCCTAACAGTGGCATTTGCTTTGATCTCTTCAGTAGGATGGGATCTGCCAGAAATCTCTAGTGCATAGTGATTTTTATTTTACCATGGTAATATGGGAGTGGGGTATGAAGGGATGGTGGGAGGCTACATTCTGAAACTGTGGAGCTATTATTCATTTCCTTATCAACTTTCATCCACTGGTTTGGCAACCAGTTTATATCTGCTTTATTTTTTAGAAATATTACTTTATACTGTCAATAAAAATTAAAACTGTGATTATAACAAGAGTTACCAAACTACCTCACCTAAAATACCTGTGTCTCCCACATAAAGTCTGTCTCTTCCTTTATGAAGATCTTCTCACCTAAAATGGTGAGAAAGCTAATACGCGTGCTATTAGCCAAGACAAGATTTCCCATTTGCATTAACTCTATTTATAAGCTACCTTTTCATTTCCTTTTATTTAATAATTAAAATAAAGAATCCAGAAAAGGGGCATATTTTCTACAGTGAGAAGGAAGATAAATAGTATTATTTCTGGGTTTCCAAATATAATATTATTGCCTTTGGCCCCATTATGATGGGACATTAGCAACTGCATTTATTTTTTTCACACTTGCTACAGACACTTAGACTCTGAAGAGCTCCTTGTAGCTCTGGGGCCTGGGGATTGAAAGTCATTTGGACTGATTAAAGTCATGAGGAGAATTATGATCAGGGTCACATCATATGGGTATCAGAAAGGTACAATATTACCATTTAAACTAGAAATGAAACTTTTTCTCCTTAACTGAATCCTATTTATAATGGCAGTGGGGTTGCTTATTATAATACCTGACAATGTAATAATACCTAACATTCATTTATTCAAAAGAAAATTGTTCTGTGAGCCTGCTGAAACTGGGTGCACACAGGACACCAAAACTAAGCATGGAGACAAAGATAAATATCAAGGGTTATAGCCAAACCAAGGGACAGAGCTCTTATATAGGTCACTGTCTCTGAGTTCTTCTACCCATGTGCACAATTGCAAGAGATCTCAGGTCCCAACAACCATGTAGTTTCTTTTACAAAGTAAAATTAAGAGCTTAATGTGACCACAAGGGGCCAGTTACCTCACCCAATTAATGTCCACCAGACAAGCTGAGTGTTGGTAAATATCACCAGGAGTGCTGGACAGCCAGCAGTGCTCAAAAGTGGTTACCAGGACTGCACCATCAACAAACAATTCTTAGAGACACCAGGCCCAGGGCCTTTGGTGTCCCCATCAGGGAATGACAGAGACAGGATCAGAGTCCCAGCCTCTGTAAAGGTCTTGGCTTCGCTTCCTCAGTGGTAGGCTGCTGGATGTGGCTGCTGGTCCCCCTTCTTTCTTCAGAGGCCAGGAATGGAGGTCTTCTCTTCTCCCTTGGTGCTGTAGGAGGTTCAAACAATTCTTGGAGGCTCAAAAAGTTCTTTCAGAGGCTGGAGCACATGCTTCATGCTTAGGAGGATCAAGACCACACTCCTTTCTCCTCTCCCTTCAACCTTGGCTTAAATCCACCCTCAGAGAGCCCCACCCAAAAGTCTGATATGACTATTTTTCACTCCCTTGACTTATTGGACTATTTCCATGAGACCACCACATATTCTGCCAGCTCCTGCCCTGTATAACTATAGGTGAACAGCATTATTTTACACGACTTCTAATCCGACAAAGGATATTTTTGAATAATAGTACTTCTGGGCCTTTAAACAAACTTTAGCCAAAGGAAACCTTGAGGGTTTGCTAAGAGGTTCCGTTAAAACAACAGCACAGAAGCTGGAGTATCCTAGACAAATAAGGCAGAATTCTTCTACCTTCTAGGAAGATAGACTGCTTGACAAAATGCTAAGTTTCACCAAATAGAGTGGAGAGGAAGAATCACCCCACCCCAGCCCCCCAAGCCAAACTGATCAGAATCAGCCATTTTTGTTTAAGAATGGCAGCTAATATGGCCGGTGATCTCCACCCCAGACTTCCCAGAAAAGCCCCTTTCACTTCTGCATCACCCTTAATATCCTTTCAAAGAAGTCCTATGAATATCAATATTACTGCATTTTAGAGAAAAATTAAAATACTGAAAGGGTAATAATGCACACTCAATTTTCTACATTTTCCTAATCTTTTTCCCTAAAAACAAATTCTCAAATTCAGCAAAACCCCCACCAGGATACTGACCGAAGGACTCAGACATTATCAGAAAGTCTACCAGTCACACCTCCCCCTGCTCCATCTGACCAAAGGAAAAAAAAATTATAAAAAGACCATGCACTTCCCCCATAAATGCAATTCCCATTTCTTTTTTTATTTAAATTATATATATTTCACATCATTGTGATCCCTGGGGGTCACCCACCACTTCCCCTCCCTGGCCACGATTCCCATTTCTGCTGCATGAGGGTATCTCCCATCATGGACTTTTTTCTCTAACAGAGAGCCTGCTTCTCTGCTAGCTTCTGACCTTCCCCTTTGTCTCTAATGTTCTATACTAACAATCATCTGCCCATTCCTTTAAAACACAACTCAATATAATATCTTGTCCTGTCCAGTTTGCTCTTCACGAAGCTTGTGGATAAAGTAGAGTAAGAATAGTTCTGCTCAAGTAATGGTTAGGAAACTGAACCAGCACCAGGAAGAGACAGTTTAGGGTCAGGGATGAGTCAGAGCTGGAGGTCTGTCCTCTGGGGTCATAACCCCTAGGATATACTTTTTCTCATAGACCCAACAGCATCATTAACTACCTTCAAATGCTTGATAGCACTGATCACAGCAGTAATTACTTACTATTGATAGGATTATTTGCTTACTATCTCTTATCTTGGAACATACAGATTATAGGGTTGAAAAGACTCCTGGGAAGGGCAGGTGGATGCATGGGTGAGTGAATGTACCACCTATCCTGACCACAAAAACTCTTGTGTCTTTTTCAGGCAGACATGGCCCTCTCCGTGGATTCTTCCTGGCACCGGTGGCAGTGGAGGATCAGAGATGACCCACCTGGGTCTCCATTTGAAGTCACACCTCTGCTGTCCCCAGAGAAGAGAGGACAGAGCTACAACCTGACACAGCAGCGGGTTGTCTTCCCCAAAAACAGCATCTTCCACCAAGAGTGGGAAGAGGTCAACAGGAAGTACACTGGCAACAGGATCTGCACCACCAAGTACACCCTCCTCACCTTCCTGCCCCAGAACCTCTTTGAGCAGTTTCATAGGTATGCAGCCACCTGTACAGACCATTCACATTTTATCCAGGTGTCTTCTATGACTCACCAGGAGATGCTGGGCTGGAGCCACCTTGCCTTTATTGTCCAAGTGCATCACCCTTGACAAGCCTTGTCACTCAGTTATTTATTCAATAAATAATTACCAGATTCTCCTTTGTCAGGCCATCTATTGGTGCTAGAGATATTGGAGAAAAAAAAAAGAGACAGACAGACACAGTGACCTGCCTGCATGTATGATATAGTGAAAAAGACTCATTTTTAAGATCATGTAAACTGATATAAAATTATAACTCAGAGTGACATTTCCAGTGAGATTATGGTCCCGTTACTAGAGTAAATACAATGGAAAAGCAAAGAAGACTTCCCTGAGGAAATGACAGTTGAACTATAACCTGAAAGAGGAGAATGTGGTAATTGGGTTAAAAGAGCAGGGAGAAGTCAGGGGAAGGAGTCAGGATAATGTTCTTACAGATGGATTTTAATAAGCAAAGGCATTTTGGCAAAAGGGTGAAAGATGCATATGGAAAACTTAAAAATGCATGCCTCTCTTTTCATAATTATGTATAATCATTTTAATTTTAAAATGAGACTCTCCCTTAGATATTATACTAAACTTTGTGATTTTTGCCATAAACTACCATGTATTGAGCAACTATGATGCACTAAGATCTCTGTTGGCCCCTGACATTATCCCATGTTAGGGGATACCCCTTTCAAGTAGATAATAACCACCACACTTCACATAAAATGCAACAGGCTCAGAATGGAGACATCATTGGTAAACAATGGGAACTGAGTTTGAATCTGGATGGATTTGTCTTTGAAGTCCTTACCATCATATTGGAGGACCGTTGAAAGGGACCATCCTTGTAGTTGATAAGGGCCAATGGGAGGAAAGAGGGTGGAGAGGATATTTTTCATCCCCATGGTTTTTGCTTCCACCATTTTTTTGCCTCCTCCAGATGGGCTAACCTCTATTTCATATTCCTGGTGATTCTGAACTGGGTACCCTCCATGGAAGTCTTCCACAGGGAAATCACCATGGTGCCATTGACCATTGTCCTGTTCATCATCATGGTCAAGGATGGCATGGAGGACTTTAGAAGATATTGCTTCGATAGAGAGATAAACTACTCCAGCATCCAGATATATGAAAGGTAAGAGAAATTGCTCATGTTCTCACTTAAAAATTGGTCATGCCAACTCATTAGCATTTGAAAGGGTCGGTTTTTCTTCTCACATTATTTTCATTCAGTTCACGTAACTCCATGATTCTCCAGTAATATGACTCTGCCCACCCCCTAGGGACATTTGGTAATACCTGAAGACATTTTTGGTTTCTATCCAAAAAGGAGAACATGCCTGGCATCAAGTGGATAAAGACCAAGGATGATGTCAGATATTTTGTAATATACAGGACACCCCTAATAACAAGAAATTATGATCCAGCCCAAAATGTCAATAGTGCTGAGATGAAGAAACTTTAATTTAGCTTGTGTAAATATTTGTGTTGTTAAACACCGGGTTGTTACATTGTTAAGAGTAAGGTGGAAAGCTCAAGAATTCTAGAATTGACTGATCATCACGGGGAGACCAAGTTCAGGAGAATCTCTTAGAAAGGTAACAAAGAGTGACTCCCAAAGAAAAAAGTGTTTATCATTTTTAAAGCATCTGGGTAAATCCCTTGCTTTCAGAACGTAAGCAGGTAGGTTTTAGGACCCAGGATTGGCGCACCTGTTAATATAGTCATGGGTGATGGGTGACGTCCACATTCCAACAGGTGGAGCCTCAACAAGCAGAAGGAAGTGCTGGCAGGTGCACACCTGTTCTCTGCCAACTCTTTCCTCACGCTACACCTTCCTGTTGTTTTGTATACTAGCTTTTTTATTTTTCATTTTCCTTTTGAAAGAAGAAGAGAGAGAAACTTCCAGCAGAGATGGCAAGAAAAAGATGTCAGATCCAAGACTCCAGGGCAGTTGAACAATGGAGCTGATCAGGGGAGAAAACTTGATTACAAGGACCTCCAGTGCCATGCACTGAGATAGGATTGGGCAGAAATGAAAAAGGAAGGCAAGAAAAAGCAGAAGAGGAAGGAAGACAAGAAACGAGTGGTGGTCTCCAACCTGCCCTTTGAAGGATTATCCCACAAGGAGAATCCCAACAGATATTATCATGGGAACAAGATTAAGACCAGCAAGTACTCACTGTTATCCTTCATGCCTAAGAACCTCCTTGAGCAGCTACACCGCTTTGCCAATTTCTATTTCTTGGGCATTGTAATTCTGAATTTTGTCCCTGTGGTCAATGCCTTCCAGCCAGAGGTGAACATGATCCCACTCTGCATCATCATGGCAGTCACAGCCATCAAGGATGCATGGGAAGACCTCCGGAGGTACAAGTCTGACAAAGTGATTAATCGCCGAGGGTGCCATATCTACAGCAGGTAAAGCAGAATGCTTTGGGGAAGTCCTCATGGCCCAGCACTGATCTTTCAGTGGCACAACTGGATGGAGTTGTTTAACTCCATGAAGGTTTTCATTGTCATTTAGTGAGAATTAAGACCTGATGTCAAAAACAAGCCAAAAAAAAAAAAAAAAGAAATTGAATGCCCTGTATTAAACAAAGAGGGCTTTAGTATATGGCATTTTCTTTGCAATTTGAAATGTGAGCAACATTTAGGAATTTTGGGTAAATTATTGTTTTTTCATAGTCCAGTGTGACCATGAGTACTTAGAAATGTGGTTGGAGGCCTTCCTAACCTGTTTTTCAGGGGAAAGGTAAAACGTTAAAAAAAAAAAAAAAAAAAAAAAAAAAAAAAAAAAAAAAAAAAAAAAAAAAAAAAAAAAAAAAAAAAAAAAAAAAAAAAAAAAAAAAAAAAAAAAAAAAAAAAAAAAAAAAAAAAAAAAAAAAAACCAACACTAGAGATATGCCACCTGTCTTCATCTCCCATTACTGTATAACCAAAGGCAAGTTAACGAACCTCTCTGAACCTTATCTTGCCATTCAGAAAACTGGACCCCTTCCTGAGTGATTATGCAGATTGCACATGATGAACTCTGGAAACTTTTAATGTAAAATCAATGATCCCCACACAAGCTGCAATGTCTCTGATTTAGAATATAAAACCCATATTAGCTCTATGATCTAACCTACCTTAAGCTTCCTTGTTGCTTTTGTCCCAAGGAAAGCAGAAACTCCCAGTCTTGCAACATTATTTAATGCTATTTTATACCTGTCACAAAAACTCCATTGAGTCAATGACCAAACTGGGTTGTTAGAGACATGGCATTGGTCAGGGAGAGGGAAAGATAGAGTTGTCATGCATCTCAGCTTTGTGAAAAACACCTGTGTCTCAGATGAACGGAGCCCAGTCTTAGGAGAGGTGACAAGAAACTCTGGTTGTGTTGCAGGGAGCAATCTTGGGTGACTATGTGGCAGGTGAGGGCTTGACTTCCTGCCAAGGAAGGTAATCATGGACCCCTCTTTCTCAGGGGTGCCATCCATCTGAAATATGTCCCTCTTTGAAGAAGGAAATGAAGTGGGGCGGAACCACTGACTGGTGAAATATGATCCCTTTCCTTGGAGAGTGTTAAGAAAACTGGCCAATTTCCCCCCTTGCTTTTGCTTTCTACCTTTGCTGTTATTTTTATAGTAGATACACAGCTGAGTGAACTCCGAACTGCATGTTCGGACAGGGAGGCACAGGGCCTCCATTAGCCAGCAGTTATTCTCCATGCTGTCAGAATCAGTCTGCCTTCAGGTTCCGGAATAAGGGGGCCGTTCCTGAAGATAATCTCAGCGTGATTGAAGCACAGCCTAACTTGTGCTCGCCTGATGAGGGCCAAGCTGTTGTTCTGTTCTTAAAATAGCTTCCAGGGAATAGCAGAAAACCCAGACAATAGCAGCCTGGGAAAAAGACACATTAGTCTTCTAGTTCACTGGCAGGGGAGGGGACAGGGACTTTGATGGCAGTGCATCCTACAGCATAATAATGGAATAGTAGTGCCAATGAAATGGTCTCACAGAAGATACTTGTGGCCCAAAAGAGGTCCTCTTCTGACCCACAGCCCATCAGGACTTAAGAAGGGATATATAGCCAGGAAATGTGCTGATCTTTGGTCAAACCAGTGTTATTTCATACTTACTAAGACTGGGGATTTTTTTTTTTTTTCATTTCATTTGGAAATTTTAGAGTATAACAAAATATTTTACTGCAGTGGGCAGACAAGTAATTGAAATAGACTGAATCTGAAGAGGGAAGCATTATTACTCATATATGGAAAAATAAAAACATATTTGATGTCATTAGTAGGATATAATCGATAGTGGTGAAGAGTTTGGCAAATAGGGAGACCACACATTGATCTCAGGAGGCAGAGCTGGCACCCAATTCCAGCTGTTTACCATGTAAAAATACACTGTTGCTAGATCTGTTGATATTACCTTGAATTGGAGTTTTAGTAAGGAAATTAGAATCATTTTTAGGTATTGGTACCAGCTATAATTTTTTTTCAGACTTTCCAGATCTGTTTTATTTCATTGAAAGTGTTTTGCCTGTTAACTCTTTAGTTTGCAACCTTATCTTCATAACAACCCATAAATCTGGAGTCTCTATAAGAGAATTGTTATACTCTTATGGGGGGGTTCATTCTCAATGAGGGGCTCTCTGAGCAGAGAGGGGTGATGAACTTAAAGCAAGAATGCAGGTCTAGGCAGAAGGGGGCTTCTACACTAAGTATAGATCAGTGACTAACTACTAGTAATACCTTATTATTGTATCTAGTTTCTACTTTGTAAAACTTGGGACTGAAACTGGATCTCATGCTGCGAGATACACAGGGAAGAACCTAACCCAGGGCCCAATTAATTTGGAGAGTACACTCATGCATGACTTAGTGATGTTTTGATCAATGGATACACTACGGTGGTCCCAATAGGCCTAAGTATATCGTGGTCAATACAATCAAGATTTGTGCAATTACACTCTCTGACCTTCACACAATGATTCAGTCTCTTAATGATGAATTAAACTTCTCCCAACCTATCCCTTCCTAAGCAACATTGTTGCTTCTTGAGTCTAAGGGTATATGTGAACATTAAAAAAAAATTCTTGGAGGACCCTCAGGAAGTGACCTATGCAAGTTTGTTTAACTCAGTTGTATCAGTTGAGATTCTATTTCATGGCACAGTAATCTCAACTCCAGCAAGTTGATTATTCTTTTTGCATCCTTGTTTATTGTTTTACAATACAGAATTTCTCCCCTCAGGTGCATTCACTGCAGTTTTTCTGCCACCAAAGTGTCACTCCTATACCACCAACCCCGCTCTCCCCTCCTATTCTCTTCTTTCTCCCTCTTGCTTTCCTTCCATCTCCCTCCTGGGTGTCTCAGATCTACCCTCTGCTTTCAAGAGTCAGCCTTACAGTTTGTCTGATCCTTTGCTTGGTTTTTCTAGATTCTGATTATTTTAAACAACAAAGAGACTTTGTTGACTTAAATCACTGCAAGCACCCTGAGATAAGCAAGTGGTCAAATGCAGTTCAATTAGCTTCTAGATCCAGTGTTTTGCTGTCCTTTTCATTCAGTCCCTTCCTGTCATCTTTAGCCTCAGGCATCTTCCCTCCTGGCAATGAGATGGCCACTAAGAAGGAAGGCAGCCAGTTCCTGAAGCACTCTGAGATGGTCTACAAAGCTTATTCCCTAAACCCATCTCAGGTCTCAGTGACCACAGTAGTCCACATGCCCACCCCCAGACAATCTCCATGGACAGGAAAGGGGGTGACACTCATCAGGTTACACCTGAGCCACAGGATCCAGCACAGGGTCAATTCCTAAAAACAAATGAGCCACTGAGGGAAGATCTAAAACACCATTTTTTTAAAAAAAATAAGATGGTTTCTAATGGAGAGGGGAACAGATGTTGGAGAGATCACCTTCATATCCTCAACACTACCACTTTAAAAGATCTCTGTAAATTGCTTTCTGCATATTAAGAGATGTATACATACTTTAACGGCACTCTGTGCTATATAGTCCTAAAGTTCTTGCAATTCTGGAGTGTACAGCTTCTATGAAAACCCCATAACAGAAATCTTGGAATATCACACAAGTGTTGTTATCTTCACTTAGGGGTGCTGAAGGGCATTTCCCTTTACCAGCTATTAATAATATATGACATATGACGGTATGTCAGGCAAAGATCCATGATCCAAGAAGACAATTTTTTTCCTGAGAAGCAACATAAAAGTGTCTATCCCAAGCACTCCTCTATCCATTTAGTTTCAGGTTCACACACTGAAGAAACTAATGTCCTGTTTCTTCTTCCATTTCTGTACAATTATTCATTAGGGCACTTAGAAGTTTGTTCCACCTAATCCCCTGCATTATCCAGCCTACACTTGTTTATACTGTGAAAGAATCTTTTTGCAAACAGCAGAAGCCTTGTTAACAGAATTACAATCCTGTTAGAGTATTTTCTTTTAATATAGCAACTGTGCTTGTGGTCTAAAGGTAACCCATTAATCAGATTTAGGCAATGACTTCAAGGAGAGATTAGCTTCAGAATTATATTAGCTTAGTTTCTCCCAGGGCTCAGTTTAATGAATCTGGAAACCATGCCCAGCAAGAAATCTGGAGTTTTCCTCCAGCTTAGTAAATTTTATTGTATTCAGAAAACACACAAGAAAAGAGCAGGAATAGAAAGCAGGAGAATCCAGGGAGCTGTTCATAGTTTGTATGGTGCATTGAAGCAAAGGCCTGATGTGGTTTCAGCAGCTGGGTGATCTTGTTTATCTGTTTTCTAAATAGTAGTCAGAAACTGGTATGTGGGCACCCTCATAGGCCCTGTGTGCCCTCAGGGGACTTGCAGTCCAGAGAAACATGAGCAGCCACAATGTCCCATGTGCTTAGGCCACTAGCCTCTATGCAAAGGCAACAGGTCCTTCAGGTGACTCTCTGCCGGGAGAAATATCAAGGTCAAGGGAAGCCCACCCTTAAGAGTCACATGTCAGAAGGGGAGTGAAGGTTGAGCGGTACTTAGCCATTTCAGTTCACTTCCTGTCCATGTGTAAAGATTATATGTGTGGTTCATGCTGGCCTCCAGATAAACCAGGTTCAAGATATGTCAGAAACCTGAGAAAGTTCCTGATGAGCAATCTTTAGATTTTCCTTTTTGTCAGTGCTCAGAGAAGTTCTTTTCTGTTATTCAGGCAGCTGCTGTAGCATAGACAACTCCAGATGCTCTGGGGGGAAAGATGGTCTCCAGGCAACAGAGTCAAGGCCTGGTATCTGGGTCTGCTAGATAAGCATGTCCAGACCTGTGTCCTGGTGGTCCTCACATGTCAGTGACTTTTGTGACCCCTTTAGGAGACCTGAGATTAAGAAAACCAGAGGTTCTGACCCTGGATCTGTCACTAAATTAGCTGTATGACTTAAGAGCAGTCACTTCAACCAAGGAGCCTATTTGTCTTGCCCTTACATAGTAATCATCATCTCTCTATGGTATATTTTGTGAAAAGATGCACAGGTGATGTGCAAGAGGGCTGGGAAATAAATTAGGCAATGAGGCTAAGTGAGGCTAAAGAATCAAATTAGACAATGCAACGCCAAGGAGTGGGAGCAGACTGAGCATCAGGGTACTCTGGCCTCAAACCTGGAGTGGTCTCAGAAATGCCTTTCACCAAATATGGGGCCACATGTGTGCCTTTGATCACTGGAACCTCCCTTAAACATCTGTGAGATGGACAGTGCCAGCTCCTCTCTCCCAGGGTAACATGGACTGGGTAAGAGCCCTTACAGTCTATTTAGTTAGAGTCTAATTTCCAGTTATATCGGCTCTAATGTGTTCAGTGCCAGAGCTAGTCTGAGTCCTCACCATTCTTGAACTTTGTCTACATCTACAAGGAAAGAATTGCTTGCTTAACTGGTGAAAGTCGAGGACACTCACTGGGTCACATAACCAGTAACGATAATTTCAAAGCGAATAAAGGGGGGGCCACCCATGCTCTGCTCTCTCGTTTCCTCATTTCTCTTCTGCTCTATGTAGCAGAATTTAAAAATCTGAATTCTGGAAAGCCCTCTGGAGCCTGGTCTTTTGATCGCCTTGCCATATCCACAGCACCCCCAAGTACCCCCAAGAAGCACCAAGACTTAGATACAGGGCAGGATGTCCACATCTCACCCAAAGCTGAAGTCTCTTCAGTGCTAAAAAAATGTGTTCCAAGATCATGCTGGTGCTGTCACTAATGAAGCAGCTACTACAGTGTGCATAAATCCCTTTGAATTCATGTTGGTGCATTCTTTGTCCAGTTATGGAAACAGCCTATGTACCCAAGGATAGAAGAGTAGATGAAGAAGATGTGATAAGTATTCATGGTGAATACTATTTAGCTATAACAAAGATGAACTCTTGCCATTTGTGACCACATGGATGGAACTGAAGGCATGAAGCTAAGTGAGTAAGTCAGAAGGAGAAAACCAAATGCTGGAATATGACTGCAGAATTGAGGCTACCAGAGAGGGAGGTTGGGGTGAGGAACAAAGAGGTGAAGGGAACTCAAGGTGAGAGAGGACAAGGGGTATGAGGTTCTAGGGTGAGTATGGAGTAGTGATGTACCCTGTTCCCCTGAACCATAGTCAGTGCTGCAAACCAGTGTTATATCAATGCTAAAAACACAAAATTTTAAAAACTAAAGCAGCTGCTAGTTTAATTTCCTATTTTGTTTCCTATTGTTTTCTATTATTTTCTCCAAATAGCAGCTATCTGGGAAACTCAAAGATGACTGATTGGAAAAATTTAGATTTTTGCCAGGGCCATATTAACATCAAATTAGAGTCAGATGTCCACCTTCAGCCCAAAGGTAATTCCTGGGATTGCTCATGTATAGAAGAGGACAATTCATTAAACTACTTTGCAAGGTGCCTGGCATACAGTGGCACACAGGAAAAGTTAGTTAATTCTACTTAGGATACTTCTAGAATGTTGGCTGAGGAGCATCGCCATGAACTGGGGACAGTCAGAAAGGAAGACCATTGACTGGAGTTTGAACCGTGAGAAAAGACAAACCTGACCCAAAAACTTCAGCACAAGCTCTAAAAACATAACAACATGGGCCCCAGAGAGGAATCTGAACAACGCAGAGCAGAGGAGGTGTGGAGTGTCCCATGAAGCATGACAGCAGAGAGAGCCCCTGGATAAAGTTGATGACCAACAGACCATGGAGGCCATCCTGGGACTTTGCTCCCTCTTTGGCCCCAGAAGAGGAGGCTCCTCTAGGGAGGCCCCATTTTGCAGACTCCCACCCTGTTGTCCCTTGCCTCTCCTGGTGCTCACAGAGGCCATGTCATTTCCAGATAGCACGCATGAGGTACTTGACAGGCAGAAGAGTCATGGAACAAGAGTCACAGTTTCCCCAAAGCCCTGCACACATACTACCAGGTAGAGTTTATGCTCAGTATGAGGACCAATAACCTTTGCCCTGAAGGAGCATGCCCAGCCCAGCCCTGATCAGTGTCACATCTCAGAAGCTTCTGCACTCCATCTGCTCATACAACACACCCAATACAACCACACTCACCCAGGAAGTTCATACGCTGTCACTGGGATGTCCTGGCAAATGAACCTTTAGAACTTGCTTCCACCATAGCCACAGTTTCATTTTCCCAGATTTCAGTTACAATCAACTGCAGGCCAAAAATATTACATGTAACATAGTGTTTTGAGAGCGAGAGGAACCATATTCATATAACTTTTAATATGATATGTTATTATAATTGTTCTCCTATATTTGGATTGTTGCTCATCTCTTACTGTGCTAATGTAGAAGTTAAACTTTGTGACACAAGTGTAAGAAAAACACAGTATAAATGGGATTTGGTAGCTGAGGTTTCAGGCAGTCACAGGGAGTCTCAAAATGTGTCCTTTCAGATAAGGAGGATCCCTAGACCCTTCTAGGCATACATTTCCTCATCTATAAAACAGAGATACTAATAATAATAATAATACAAGTTGTTTTCATTATCAGGCTGCTAACTGGTAATGCAAGCTAAATGTACATAGTGCATGTGATTATTTTATACCATGTCATATATATTATATATATATATACTATATCATGACATATGACATTGTATAATATATTGTATGATATATGCAATGAATATATTATATACATTATATATATTGTCCAATATATACATTGTCATATTAATTATTGGAAATCTCCCCAGGTAAGTCCATAATAAAAAAGATAGACATTTAAGTAGCTAAAAATTTAGGAAATATCCCCTTTTATTGCCTCATTTTGAAGATGAATCTAAAGAATCAATATCCAAATATTTATTAAATACTATCACCTACTAACCCTATGTAGGTACAGAAATATAAGGTCCAGGATTACTCCAATTGTTGAAAGTTTATTATTATAGCTGAAGTGCAAGAGGAGCATCAAGAAACAGGACTGTATTATGTTAGTAAATGGCCACAGGAGGCAGATACTGGCACTCAGTGCCCTGAGCAGTAAAAGAAAGGCAAGATTTGGACCCTTAGAGACTGCAGGAAAGCTTTCTAACACCCGAGGGTGGCGCATCACAATCTGTGACCATGACCTTGCCAATTATACCCTTGAAGCCCCAGGTCCACAGCCCAAGTTTCAATGGTCATGACTGCTTGGTGCTGTTCTGCTCAGTCCTGGTTTCTGTGTACAGCAAACCTGTGGACAAAGAGGTCAGGGAATGATCTGCCCTCAGATCTGGGGCTTCAGTTTTTCTTCCAGTGTATAAAGAAGGATGTTCTGCTGTCCAAAGGTGGTCCAAATGTGCCAGGCTTTGCCAGTATAAGTCCAGATGCCCTGAGGACTGTGACATTCAACTCCAAACTGCTGAATTATGACTTCAGTGCTTCCCCCCCTAATCCTCAACCTGCCTCCCAGATATATCTGGGCATCCTATCACTGTGTCACCCTAGTATTCCTGGGTCTCCTGCCACTCTTCTGCCTCAGCTGCTTCCTTCTGGGACTCTAAGTACCTCTAGGTCCAAAGGCTCCCTCATGGTAGCTGAGGGGCAGAGCAGGAAGATGAGGAAACCAGGTTCACTCTCACTAATGAAAATGCTGCTGTTTCTCTTCCATTTCCTGGGGACAGAGGCCATGAGATTTTTTTCTGTTTTTCAATTTATATCCCTTCTTTCCAATCTCCCTCTCCAGCCAGAAATCCTCCACATCTCACTCATTACAGTTTATTAAAATAAACAACTATGCAACCTCTCAGCTGTGGTCCCCACTGCAGAGACCCTGTCTGCTCCAGGCTGATAGCTGTGATGATCATAAAAGCATCAGTAAATACTATTCTCTGAGGTTTGTAGACACTATTCACATGTTACCTCCCTCTCATGCCCACCCATGATATAGATGTATTTGTTCCACATGAGAGGTTAACCACAGACAGTTAAGCAGTGGTTCAAGGTCATGCAGAAGGTAAAGGTCATTCGGGGTCTCTAGTAGAGTCTCTAGTCAGACTTATCAGACTCCAAAACTTTGGCCCACCTTCATAGAGGCTCTTTTTCAGCATAGTACCACCAAATAATTGGGCATTACAAGTCTTCCTGGACCAGCCACAGCACCCTGAGCTCTGCTCTGGGAGCTATGGGGAGAGCAGACCTCTGGTTCAGCCTTTATTACTGTGCATTTAGCTGAGTCTCTCACCAGTGAGTTGCCTTGCCTGTGCAATGGAGGCTCAGCTGAATCCCTAGCAAATAGTCTCCAGCCCAGGTTTCTTTTATTAAGACACATTTAAAAAGAAAAGTGGTAGTTTCACAGTAAAATTGAGGGGAAGGTATATGTACTTCCTGCATACCTCCATCCCACACCTGCATGACTCCTCCGCTATCAGCACCCATACCAGTTTGGCACATGTGTTGCAATGAAGGAACCTAAGTTAACAACACATCTTCACCTTTAGTTCATAAAATATGCTTCACTCTTGGTATTGTATATTCCATAAATTGAAACCAAAGTAAACTGATTTATCCACCATTATAGTATAGAGAATAGATTTATTGATCTAAAAATTTCCTGTGTTTCACCTCTGCATCCCTCCCCCTGCCTGGAACTGCTGGTAACTCTGATTTTTTGTTGTTGTTGTCGCCATACTTTTGCTTTTTTTTTTTTTGTTATGTCCTAGAGTTGGAATCATATAGTATATAGTTTCCTTTCACTTAGCATTGTGCATCTGAGTTCTCTCTTCTTTTTAGCACTGCATAATATTCCTTTGTCTGGATAAGCCACCTTTATTTCCCATTCACTTCTTAAATGACATATTGGTTACATTCAAGCTTTAGCAATTTTGAAAAAAAACTCATAAGCATCCATGTTTGGATATTTTGTGTGGATGTAAGTTTTCTCTTCCTTTGGGTAAATAAACAGGAGCACAATCACTAGGTAATATAGTAAAGAATATGTATTATTCTGTAAGAAACAGTTGAACTGTCTCTACATGACTACACCATTTTGCTTTCCCCCACAGTGAGAGTTCCTGTTGTCCCACATCCTCACCAGCATTTGGTGTTGGTGTTCAGGATTCTGGTCATCCAAATAAGTGTGTTGTGGTGTCACACTTTGATTAAAATTTTTGTGATGACATGAAAATGTGGAACATCTCAAATGCCTATATGCCTGTATTCTTTAGCAAGGTATTTGTTCAGATTGTTTGCCTATTTTTTTAATTGGATTGGTTTTCTTATTGTTGTTTTAAGATTTCTTTGCATATTTTGCATGAGTCCTCTGTTTTCTCAGTCTTTGGTATTTCTTCTCATTCTCTTGGTATTGTCTTTTGTATAATAGAAGTTTGTCATTTTAATGAAGTTAGCTTATCAATTATTTCTTTCATGGTTGTACCTTTGATATTGTATGTAAAAAGTCACTACCATACCCAAGATCATCCAGAATTTGTCCTATGTTATCATCTAGAAGTTTTTTGCTTTGGTATATTATGTATAGAGCTGTAATCCACTTTGAGTTGAAATTTCAAAAAACTGTAAGATTTTCATCTACATTCACTTTTTGGCATATGGAGGTCTATTTCCAGCACCTTTTGTTGAAAAGATGGTCTTTGCTCCATTACATTCCTTGTGTTCCTTTCTCAGAGTTCAATTGACTGTATATTTGTGGATCTACTTGTGAATTTTCTATCCTGTTCCATCAGTCTATTATCTGTTCTTTCACCAGCATCACCATCTTGATCCCCATAGCTTCATGGTAAGTCTTAAGGTAGGGTCATGTCAGTCCTCCAACTTTGTTCTTCCTCAACACAATGTCAGTTGATTAGGGTCTTTTACATCTTCATCTAAACTTTAGGATTCATTTCTGAAAAATGCACAGAAGTATTTCCTGTGTAGCCCTGATTAAGGGTACACTTTTCTGGGGGTTCAGAGTCTAGAACCCTATGTCTTCAATTTATTGAGGTTGGACCCCTCTTTTCTGGGGAAAGATTTGCCCACCTAAGCCCAAAACTTATGAGGTACCATCAAGTGTTTAAGAGGGGAGTCCCAAAAACACAAAAAAGAAAGTAACAGGACTTGCTATTTAGACATACCCAGACACTGGGTGTCTTTGACGTTGTCACAATTGTCATCAAATGGGTCTGTGTTACTAAATACTTACTAAACTCAATATCCTGATCTCTGCTGGTGATGGAAGGTGTCACCAGTCCTTCCAGCAACTCTCTGAGGGAAGTACACCTACTATTTTCCACCAAGATATGTGAGAGGTTGTGAGAGTTTGGCTGACTTGCCCTTGGTCACACGGGCAAAAAAAAGGGTAGAACTGGGGCTTAAACCCACTCTTAAACCTACACCATCATTCTCTCTGACCCCCCCCCTTCCTCACTGGGTAACAGCATGAACCATTTTGGGCTTGACATAAACCAGGAGCAGCTCATCATCCTATTTTGAGTAGAAAGAACCACAGGAACCTCCTCTACTCTATGCCCTCAAAGCACTGTTCATGAAACTCAAATACTAAAAGATAAGCACCTTATGCATCCTGTCCTCCTCCACACTCCCCCATTCTGTACCTGCTTCCCTATGGCATCCAGTTGGTTACAAATCTCTCTTGCTTTTTTTTTTTTTTTTTTTTTGCCGCTTAATAAGCCCCATCTCCTCTCACAAAGCTGTTTAGGGCTGCACTGCTTAATTTCTCCTCCAGGCAGAATCTGCCAGATGGAGTCTTCGTCCCAAGCCACGTTGATTTGTCTTATTTTTAAGCAGTGGTGAGCATCCCCTGCCACTAAAATAGCAATCAGTTCCCAGGTGTGGGCTCACTGAGCAGGGAGCTGATGGAGAGCATGTGGCTGCTTCTAGTCAGGGCAGCTGTTCTAAGTGGGCTGGCTTCATGGGCAGTGACTCCACAGAGTGGGTCGAGCTGCTGGCCATGCCAGATATCACTCGATGCAGGAGCACGCTGCTTTTCCACCTCAGCTGGTTTCAGCCACTGGTCCCCTCCATGGATCGCAGCCCCTCAGGCTGTGTGTTCCTGCCTTTCCCCACAAACATGCTTCTAACTGTGGAAGAGACTGGATCAGGAAACCAGCTCCAAGCAGCCCAGTGGGAAGAGGAAATGTTCCCTCAGGACTCCTTGCTTAATCATTCAAGTGCCTATAAAATGTGATGCTGTAGTCATAATACTCTGTGTGGGAGACTATAAATATAATTCTTCAAATTACCAATCCAAGTAAATGACCAAACCATATTACCACCACGCGTGTGGGAAAAAGTCTATTTTTATACCTAACAGCTTACAATCATGTTGATTCCATAGCTTCTTTGTGCCTAATACACACCAGATGTGCCAAGGCTTGCAGGTTGCAATTTGAGATGATGTGCAATCTGTCTTGGGGAGCAAGGGCAAGGAGGAATAAACCAATATGAAGGACTCATTTCTCTAACATGAATCGGCATGCTAAAGAAGAGAGGGTTCCATCCAGTGGAAAGACAGCGGCAATGGTGCCAGGACAGTCATGACCTCTCTGGGATTCAAGAAATACTAGAAGCCAGAAATAAGTCTGACTTACAGCATCTTGGGAGCTCCACTGACCTATGACTCTTCATCATCCTGATGGGAATTGACAAGTCCCCAGTTCAGCCCAACCCACAGATGTGACTTTTCATCAAAATGTATTTTCCAGAAACTTATCTCCATAACTATCCATTTGCCATCACCACCATGACCCACATGTCATAATAAGCCCTGGAGTCCTTTATGAGAAGGGAGAGGAGTGAGAGTGGGTGTTTGTGGGAGGAATTGCATTGACCTTGCCTTTGCTAGCTAGCAGTGCTGCTCTCCCAGCCAGCATTTGCAAACACTCTGCATCCTTGTGTTCTGGAAGTATCAGTGGTCAGGGTATTACTCAAGGTCAGAAGTGTTCTTGCTGCATCCCATCTAAAATACTGGGTGGAGTGCTGAGCTGATGGCAATCAATGATTGATATCTCACTGTTCCCAGAGGCAATCTCCAAGACAACTCAAAAGTCAAAAAGCGTTGCTAGGGAAGATGGGGGCCCATTTAATTACAATCCTTTGTTCCTTGGAGAGACTTTACTATAATATTTAGAAATTTTTTAAGCTCCCTCAAAAAGAAAAAAAAAATCCCTAGAGAAAGCCAGCCCCTCATCCAATCCATGAGTTTCTTTTTTCTGCAGAGTATAGAAACTTCTAATTTCTTTAAATAGTTTTATGCTTTGACATTCAACAGGAGCTTTGAGGAAAAAAATTCCTTCCCTGAATCAGCAGAGAGATCATAAACTATGTCAGTACCTTTGACATTGGGAAGGGAGCAGAATCCACCCTAAATACATCAGTAAATAGGTACAGGTATCTCTGAAGTAGTACTGGGGTAACTATCTCTTTGCTTCATGGAAACAAATAGGTAAGGGAAAGCAGGGGAGAGGTGCAGAATCGGCTGATGGAATGAAAAGATGCTGAGAAATCTGTTATATGTTTTTCTGTGGAAAAAAAAATTTACAGTTACATTGTCCAAAAATACCCAGAATTGGCCTGATAACTTAGATAATATGTTACACAGATAGTTTTAGCACATTGTTATGCTTTGGAGTCAAAACTACTTCCACCAAGCTCTGTAGGTTTATAGAGTACAAGGCTGCTCCCCAATTCTAATGCTCCTCAAGGTTTTATAGATTGATGGTAACTTTGTCGGTGATCCAAGTGATTTCAGGGCACCAGGGTTGTTCTCTGCAAGGATATTTTATGACAAGGAAAATGGAATATTGTGTGGGTGACATGGGGCTCTCCAGAGGAACCTAAGAAAAGGAGGAAGACAAGAAACTCCTAAAACTCCCCAGGGACAAAAGTCAAGAGCAAAAATTCTAGTGATAGCTTCTTACCTGTGAAAGAATAGATTTGCATTGGTGGAGGTGGGCAAGAGTAGCCTGACTCACAACAGAAACAGGAGCAATTATATGTCTGGATGGGTTCCACCTTGGGGGAGTAAAGCAACATGGAAGGACATGAGTATGCTTTTGGATCTGGTGACTCAAAGACACCCAGCTGCCAGCCAGAGGCGTCAGTGGGCCACCTGTGGAATACTTGTTTGGTTCCAGATGTCACTTTTAAAGAGGAATACTTCCAAACAATCTTGATTTTTTTTGTTCCCCATCATTGTCTTTATATCCTTAACCCTTTCTTTCCCCATTCCCTCAATCTCAGGAACCTCATGATGTTGGTTGATGCTCAATGATTTTTGGAAGTATTTTATGTCACTGCATCATCTGCTTTGTAAATGTCCACAATTTGTTTTTATTGTTCGGACTTGCTTTACTACAAAATATTCTGCTCCCTCTACCTTGTCAAAAATGACGGTATTTTACCCCTTTTTATGGTCGACTAGCACTCCATTGTGCAGATAGTTCATACCTTCTTGATGCAATTGTCTATTGACAGGTATTTAGGCAGCTTCCATGTCTTGGCTAGTGTAGGTAATGCTGCTGGAAATGTGTGTAATGTGTGATTTTAAGAGTAGCTTTAGACAGAAGCATCACCTATGACTTCCGGGACAGATCTTGAACTGCGACACAAGATGTTTAGTTTCTAAACATTCTGAACTGCAGGAAACTTTAGTTTCACTTGGCATGTCCAAAGACTTCATGGGATGCCTAGTACATAAACACCCTGAAATAGTTCTTAAATGGTAGAAAATGGAGTAAATCCAGTTGGCTGGGACAGTTCAGTATTTGGCCAAGTAGAAAGTAGGAATTCTAAAGTGGGGCTTTTGAACAGACATGGGTTGCCTTGGTACTTCTCATCCTTTGGTTGATGGTGAAAAAGCTGAGACTGAGAGGAAAGAGGGCAACAATGGCAAAGACGAAGGTTATTCGAGCTGGGGTAACATGGATTTGGGTGTGAAGATGGGCCCACAAGCAGATTCCACCACTGTTCCTGTAAGACCTTAGGACATTTTTATTTGGGACCCTCAATTCCTTCATTTGTGAAATGGGCATCATAACATCTACTTTCAGGCATCATTTGGCAGGTAAATGAGGTATTATCCACACTAGTGCTTGGCCCATTGGCAATGCCAACATTCCAACTGCTGCTGCCTCTACTTGGATCTCAGCTCAGTGTTTAAGATGGGAAGAGCAAGTGCCTTATTTCCTCAGGTTCCTCCAGCCTTCTGTTCTGTGGGGTCCCACCTCATCAAAGTTGCTGGTACTTCTCCCTAATTTCCTGATGACCCAGGGTTTTCAATTTCAGCCCTGCTATAGATCTTTCTAGAGGGTGATCTGTATCCTTACCTTTACTGGCACCCTTCTCTCTTATAATCAGAACACTCTTTCAACTGACATATTCCTTGCAACCCCAAATCCTATGGTAATAATCCATTACTCTGGCAGATGTGGTGGTATATTGAGATTCAGTTCCTATGACAGTGGGGCTACCTTCCCCTATAAGTGTTCCCTCCTAAGAAGCAAGGGCTGGACACAGTCTTCAGCTGGCACCCTAAATGACCTTTGCCTTGTGGGAACCTGAGGCTCATTCTTAGCTTTTATCTAAAAGTTATGCTTGAGGTAAGGCTGTAGACAGGCTGGTCTCTTCGGAGAAACTGACTGGAAGAGGTTTAGGTGCCCAGGTCTTCCTTGTTCATATTCTGGAGACTCATACACAGCCCTTGACTGTTCTCTCTCTCTTCCCCAGGAAAAGGCAGACCTATGTGCAGAAATGCTGGCAGGATGTGCGGGTAGGAGACTTTGTTCAGATGCAGTGCAATGAGATCATCCCAGCAGACATCCTCCTTTTGTTCTCCTCTGACCCCAATGGGATCTGCCACCTGGAGACTGCCAACTTGGATGGCGAGACAAACCTCAAACAAAGGCATGTTGTCAAAGGCTTCTCACAACAGGTAGTATTCTTTCTGAGACTTTCTGTGTTATGATCAAAAAACTGGAAACTAAGTATCTTCTGATGGGCAGAGTGGAAAGCAGTGATGTTTCATTTCCCCAAGTCTGTTAGATGCCCTCTGTCTTCCCAGATCCCTTCTGAGATGGACAGTATGCCTTTGTTCCAGGAAAGGAAACTGAGGCCACAGAAAGTTATGTAACCTGATAAGGCCACTCAGTATCCAAATGGGAGCTTATCCATTCAACTGAAGAAACCCTACTCTACTATGAACCAGGAAGTCCAATAACTATTGGTCCATCTTTGAGACCAATCCTTTTCTGTGCTGATTCAATCCCTGCTTCTCTTGCCTATCTCAACTTCAGCAATCCTTCCTCCTCAAATCTTCTCCAGTATTTCTTTGAACCCAGAAGTAAGATATGTTTTCTATTTGTGTGTATTTTACCTTCTCAAAAGGATGGAAGCCTCTTTGAAGGCAGGGAGCTTCACTGACATTTGATTACTCCTCAGCCATGCACACACTGTGCTTTGGATATCATATCAGCCTCAGAAGAACTGGGTTCAAAAACCAACCACTTACTGGCCACCTCACTTTAAAATCCTAAGTACCTTCTTACCCCTTCATTCCTTCCTCTGAAAAATGGGGACAAAAATAATATCCTCTCTGCAGGGCAGTGCAGAGGACTAAATGGTATGTACATGAGTTACTTAGATGAAGATGGACACATAGGAAGAGACCAGCAAATGCAATGGTGCTGGTGGGAAGTAAGAGTTGATTCACTGAAACTGGTGTGATTCTCCAGTTTTCAAAAAATTCTTTGTGAGAGTTGATATTCCATCTGTTTCCTTTCTCTATCTGTGGAAATGAAGATCATTCTGTCACTCTCTTCTACTCTGACTGAGGGGAAACTAGGTGAAGGGGGGCCTTTAGGAGAAGAGAAGGCAAACACTGGTCCTCAGAGATGCACATGAGTAGGGGTTCATTTATCTTGATTGGACCTTCTCCGTAGGAGACAACTCATCATGCCTCGCTATGCTTGTCTCTCAAAACATCTGAACAGGTCTCAAAATCTTTTTGTGTTCAATTGATTCATCCCTCAGAAGTCTGCTATCTCATCCTGACATAGGGAATAATGCTAGCTATCCCATACTTCTGCTATGAGAGTCTCATGGGATCAGAAAAGTAAAGACTTGAATACAGGACATGTACACACACTCCTGTAGTGGGGTGCTGTCCCTACACCGGGGATGGAGCCTCTGTGACCAAGAGTTTGCCACTTTACATTTTAATGCTATTGGGTGCTCAGCCTCCCCATTGCTTTCCAGGTTCCACTTGAGTCAATCACGGTCTCGGAGCATGAGGTCTGGATTTTCCCTCTCTGCTTATCCTGGCTTCATTCCTCATGTTTCTAAAGGGGTAGGGAAGGACCTGGGGTAAGTTCATGAACCATTCTAGAACTGAAAGAATAACCTACTTCTGGCCTCCTTCCCTGTGGCCTGCATGCTAGAACAGAGATTTGCTAGCTTACTTCACTACAGCTCACAGTAAGAAAGAGACATGTACTCACATATATGTGAAAGAGACAAGTGGGGGGGGGGGGGACTACTACCTCTGCCTCACTGTGTACAAAGCACCCTGCCACTTTCTATTCTCTTCTATCTCTTTCTTTCTTGAAATGTTCTGGGACTGAAACTTGAGTTTGCTTATAAATCGTCCCTTCCAACCCCCACCCTCATCACAATCCTGAGCCCTTTTTACACTCTGGGGCACTTATTTCTAAGTGACTGAGTTTGAAGCAGCTTTTTTTCCCTTTCGTCTTTGGCAGTAGCTCCCAAGATGTTTCTTGTATCTTAATTAGGCAAAGAGCTTGGGATTTGACTAGAATGAAGAGCCAGATGAAAGGGTCATTCACATGCCAGAGCTATAGAACAGCCAATTTAATAACATCTCTCAAATGCTGACCCTCATTTCTCATTGGGTGCTTGGCATGATGATTAAAAAAAAAAAAAAAGTCAATTCAATTGTGAAGAAAAAATTGATTTGAGCTGAAGGTTTTCCACAGTTCTCTCTTCTGTTTCATTTTGATACTTGATTCTCCCCTCTTCTTCTCTTTCTTTAGCATAGTAGAAACAGCAGTCATCATAACAATGTGCTTTTATTAAGCTGTCACTAGGCCTTGGTATGATCATCTTGTTTATCTTCACAAATACCCAGTGAGGGAGTTCTGCTGCTGTTCCTAACATTCCCTACTTATGTTCCTCAGCACATAAGGAAACTGAGACACAGAGCAGCTCGTAATCTCGTAGGGTCCCTGAGTCAGAAAGTATTGGAGCCAGGATTAAAAGCCAAGTTTTTCAGCATTAAATTTTTCAGTAGTTCATCCTTTGGCCCTTTGTGGTCTTGCATTTACCCAGAGATGGTTAATTAAAAGCATATATTGATCATCTCAATTTCTCCCCACATAAAATCAGAAAGTGACAGGAAGAATCAAGGTCAGCACAACCATATCCCTGAAGTGGTGTGATTTTGGCTGCTCTGGGCTGCTAGGCTTCTTGTTTCTGTCTTCAGTGCAGAAAAGAATTCTGTACAGGAGTAGAATGTTCTTCTGGTCAGCTCTAAATTGTAGTATTCCTCAAATATGTAAAGGAAGATGCTGATGACAGTTACAAGAAAAATAAAAATTGCAAAGGCTAATATATAGAAAATAGTCACATGTTTGCAAATATTGCTGACTACCTGAACTCATGAACCCCAAAGAAGATGGGAGCACAGGCCGGGCATGGTGGCATGAGCCTGTAATCCAAGCTTTGGAAAGCAAGAGGTCAGGGATCGCTTGAGTTCATGGGTTTGAGACTACCTCGAGCAACACATCAAGGCCTGGTCTTGAAAAAGCAGCTGGGCACTGTGGGGGGCACCTGTATTCCCAGCTACCTGGGAGGCTGAGGCTGGAGATCGCTTGAGTTCACAGGATCGGGACTACCCCAAGCAACATAGTGAGACTAGAGTCTCAAAAAAGGGGGGAGAAATGGGAGCACAGGAATTCATATGCAGCATTTCTATACATTTAGCCACAGAAAATGTATTCCTGGGAACACCTCCCAGGACTGATGTAGGAAAGGGATCAAAATTAAAGGATTTACCCCAAATCACTCCCAAGGGTTATAATCACTATAAGGAGCAACTTTAAAAACTATTCATGCCTCCTTTCCTACCACCATCACTAGGTCATGGCTCACCAGGAAAGTAGGGGTCTGGACAGAATAGGGGTCTGGCCATGTATACTTTGAAATGCTTCCCCAGGTCATCTTGAATTGAACCTACCACTGCCTCCTTGAACACCTCTACCATAGGGGGCTGGTGCCACCCAAGAACTTCTAAACCCCGCTTGTCACAGTAATGAGAATGAAGCTTCCAGCTGTATGCTTCTTTCTTGCTAGTACATTTGCTTACATAGTCTCTGTGTCCTTGCCTTCTCCCTGTTTGGTGGACATTGCTATCCCCACTTTATAGATGAAAACTCTGAGGTGCGCAGAAGGTCAAGTTCACCAATTATGTCATTTGAATCTCTACAAATACAATTTAGAAATTCAATTTATAGATAGCAAGTATTAAAAACTTATGTTAACTTGTCCTCCCTCTAAATCCCTATTGACTATGAGACCTTCACCTTGTCAAAAAGATTTTTAGTAGCTACAGAGATTTCTAGAAACTTCCCATCCTGTGCATACAATTTTCACTATCCTGTGGATGACTATATTCTCTTTATTCAAAGTTAGTAAGATGCACTTTGTCCCAGATCCCCCAGATTCACATTTCTAAAGGTGAATTAAAAAATCCTCCTCTCAAGAGATGATTCTGAAAAAGCAAGGTGCATGAACAGTCAAGATAGAGAAGCCTACTGTACGCATCTTGAGTCCCATGCACATTCTCTTACAAGACCCAGAATCCACTGGCTTGTTAAAAATTTTCTTTAACCCTAAGTTTGCCAAACTTATTTAACCATTTTTCCAGCAAAATAATTTTTAGAATTCTATGGAAATTTGGGGAAAAATTTTAGCCTGGGCTGTGGGACACACATACAGTAGGCAAGGACAGCAGAGAAATTAGTAACTCTCATGCCTGAGGTCATCTCCTCTTCTCTTCTATATCTATCAAGGTTCAGATGAGATTACAAACAGGAAAGAACTTCATGAAAAAGGCTTCCTCTTGTGACAGGACTTTCATTCTCAAGGTCACCAAAGAGGTGGTTTCAGATCCTTTTCTTAGAATTCAACTTGAATAAAGTCTATTTTTTGAACTGGAATTTTTATCATGATGCACCATCTTTATATTCACAAAATCATTGCCCTTGAAATATTTGTCCCCACATCCCATTGCTGGGAATACAGGGGAAAGAAAAGAATCTTAAATTTAAATTATGCTAATGTCTTTTGGATAGACAAGAGGACTTTATAAGAGAACTACATAGCTGTCTCTTTGATGACATTTTGATACCTGAAACTTATTTCAAAGAGTTTCTGAGAAGAGTGCTAGGGATTTAACACCAGATGAATCTGTGCCCTTCATCCTGGAGTAGTTACCATGTCAACAAATCAGAAAAGAACTCTGTCCACTAGTAGTTCATATCAAACTTATCCTTGGTTTATCATCTCTTATCCAAATCACTGAAGTCTCCATTCTACTGAAGTGTGTTTATCAGATTGTTTTCAAGTTCCACCCAAACTTGATAGAACAAGAAGGGTGCAGGAAATCACCTCTTGAGCATGACTTGAGAGCTTGAAAAAAATGTCAAATTCCAGACCCATCCTAAACCAAACCAGATCTGTTGTTGGACAAAAACACCAGAGAATTTGTGTATGAAGTTAGAAAGCACTGGCTGAGGGCATCACTCATTATTGTGTTAGTCATGTTTATCACTGGCTGAGGGCATCACTCATTATTGTGTTAGTCATGTTTATCGTTTATTACCCAGCACAAAGATTAAGATTCATAATTGACTTCCCTTCTAACTAGTTTGCATTGCACTTGTGTTTGGTCTTTAAGTTGTGTGTTCACTTAGGAACAGCCACTATAGCTTTGATTCGCCACAGTGAAACCACACTGATTTTCATGTATTTAGGCAGAGGTGCACTGCCCACAGAGTGAGAAGGGGCAGGGATCATAGTCAAGGTTCATGACACACCTCAAATGAAGCAAGAAACAAACTGCTTGCCTGTCCTCTCAACCTGCCAACCTAGGGAGCACACCTTTTTCTGGGTAGAGTTTGTAACGAAGCTTGTCCTAATAGACTACTCCAAATTTCCATAAAGAATGACTTTAGTCTTCCTGGGGCTTGATCACAACTTCATTGTTAAGCACAGATCTCTATTCCTCAGACACTTGTCATTTAGGGTCTACAGAATAGTATAGAACAATCAGTAGTATCAGCAGATGACTCACTGAACACATGCTATGTTGTATAGGCCATTCTTTTCAGTGCTGTATGCCTGGTGCCCCCTTTCTCCTCCTTGCAAATAACCCAATGAGGTAGACTCTTTATCCCATGATAATGACCAATGAGGCAAGAGTAGTTAAGTAATCCTGCTAGCAGAACACTCAGCTCAACTGTAAACTCAGGCAGAATTTCTTTATCTTGCTATGTAGATGTATAATAGATGTATAATTATACACAAGAGTAGAATATAATATGGTAAATTTTTTACACACTCATCCCCTAATTTTAAACCTCCATTTGTGGCCAATCTTCTATCTGTTTCCCACCCTCTACTCTGAAAATTATTTTGGGCCAGCCTTCAATATTGCAATATTTTATCATGCTTTATTATCATGCTTAAACTTTAGCAATAATTCCTGGATGTTAACCTTTCAAGTCAGTGTTCAGAATTTTCCATTTTGTTTATAATATGATCCAAAGATGGGTAAATACTGCAGTTTCCTAAATATTTTTTGCTCTTAAGTTTCCCTACTCAGCTTTTTTCCCCCCTCACATAGTTCTTGTTGCTGATTAAACTAGGTTGTTTATTCTGTAAAATTCCCATGGTTTGGATTCCTTCACTCAGGTGACACCTCCTTGTTCAACATGCTGCCCTATTCCTGATGTAAAGTTCTATAAACTAGCAGCTGGATCTAGTGCCTAGATGCAATTTGATCTAGATTTGTCTTTGCACATATGTGCTAGTGTTGCATGAACTTATTCCCTAGCATCTTCCAACACTGATTGATGGCTTTTTCTTTTTTTAGTATCAGTGTGAGTCTGTGTGTTGACACACTAAATTACACCAGGTTGGTACAGTTGTTACCTTTCTAGCTTGTCCCACTGTTAGTCATCTTCACCTTGGCTCCCTGATTGTTTTGCCCTGACCCTCACCATCTGTGATCTACCTCGTCAATGACCATGGGAAATGGTATTTAGAAGCCACACTCAATCCATGCCTGGTCTTGTCATTGTTTCCAGACCATTGAAATAAAGAAAATGAGGGCTTATTTTTTAAGATTAAATGTATCAAGAATTATGCTAGTGCCTCAGTTCAAGTTCAGGACTAGAAATTTTCACTCAATTTTAGTAATACTAGATATGAAAATCTCTCAAACCTATGTTTGGCAAAAACCTTTAGCCACTGTACTGCACAGCCCCTTCCAATATTTGACACACAGAGAAGTTATAAAAGAAGGAGCTAGTTATACATTCAATTGAGCTTCAGAAAGATTGAGTCTGGTCAGAATAGTCAAGCTAATGGTATTCAGGCAGAATTAGAATTCTGTTCAAAATCCCTGGCCACTTTTCTCACTGCTAAAATAACTCTTAGATTCTTTTATATGTATTTTTTATGTCACAACTGTAATTCTTGTATGTAGGAAAATATAGGAACTATGTTTTACTTGTAATTGTTTCCAATAATAATGATAATAATTGGGCCATTATGAATATAACACTACAGAAAGCTGAGTTTTAATTTTTCTAATCTTTTCTCATTAATCTCTCCTCCAGAATTCTAGGATGTGGGTACATAACATTCCACATACATACACAGCCATGTGATGTGAACATACCAAGACATAATAGCATGTACATATCATATCCAAACATTGTATACATGCATGTCAATCATAATACATACTACAAATACATCACATAAATACCAGAATGATCTCATACATCGCATACCACATACATCAAATATATCACATATGCCAAAACACATCACATATAAACACATATTCATGAATAATTATGTATATATACATAATCAGCAAATGCATCACATATACATATCATGCATACCACGTGTCAAGCACATGCACATACATCAAATATGTCACACATGATATACACAAACATCACACGGCATACATAACACTACCAAACATGTATAGACACACATCAAACATACAGTTCATAAAGAAATTCAACACACATATACACCACTTGAACATATCAAGCACACAATGCAGTCAGGGGACCCAAATATTTAGCTATATTTGCAAACTTCTATCACAAAGTGTTTTTTGGGTTCATCCCTTCCTAGCTTTATGAGGAAACTCTGCTGGGCTGTGTAAGAGATGTAATCATACTTGGTATTAATAGACATTGACTGAAAGTTCAGACCTTTGTCTGAACATACCCCATATTTATAAGATATAAAATGCTTGCATTTTAGCATGGTCTTCACTGTCTTAACTACTAAGCTTAATGATATTTCAAAACAATGAGGGAAATAGTGTGTTATTCAAAGAAAAAGGATCCCAGTCTTGTATATAGATTAGTCAGAACCATTGTTTGCCGGAGAGAGTAACTCCATTCAATATAGCTTGTATAAAAAGAGAACTTATGAAAGAAAACAAGGGTAACTATTAGGGTCATGTGGAACCAGAAACTTGTAATATATCAGCACCATCCCTGTCTCTCTTCTTTGTGACATCTTTTAGCAATAACATGAGGTAGAGATGTTGGGTCACATGTAATTTTCTTATGTGTCAGTTTCCACAATAAAAGAAATATATACAGAAAAGACTGATCAGGTCCCATTCTCTTAAGTCTCCATTGCCCACATGGTCTTAGTCACAGGCAGCATGCATCCAACTCACTGTCCTCCCCCCCCACCACATCACAAAAAGGTTTGGAAAGCCTACATGGCTGATGCTCTGAGGGCCCAGGGGCAAATAAGACAGATACAGATTGTATCTGTAACAGAGAATAATATATCCATTTTGACTAACAATCCACAAACAGCTAATTGATTCCTTTTAGGAATAACAAAAGAAATCACCATTGTGCCACATTTGTTGACATTTCCAAGCTGTGCTGATGTATACAATAAACCAAGGCTTAATGATAAAAATAGTTGCTGAACTTACACATAGTAGACAATTCAATAATATAAAATAATTACCAAAAAAATGTAGACATTAATAAGCACCATGAGGGCACTGAGGTTATGAGAAAGAAGGAAGGAAAGGCTTAAGGGGACATAAAGGATGGTGGAGGGGGAGTTAAAAGAAAATAAGAACAATTTAAACTTCATCAATTGGCCCCTCATTACTCACACAATGGTGTGTATTCTTACAATAATTTTCCTTTGCCTATGCATCATATGATTTTATTAATGTCTCATGTAGAATTGGAGTTATGCTTTCCAAAAATTTTAGCATACTTTTCTCCCTTTATTATCCACTGTGAAGCATCTTTATGGTAATCATGTAACAGTAAACATGTAAATCAAGTGCAGGAGTCTTGGAGGACATGCAGTGCCTCACATGTTGGGAAATGTCACAGCAAGATTTCAAGATCATATTTAGTCTTGACCTCAAATAAGAATACAATTATTTGTCCACTTTAAAGAACAGATTCTAATCATAAAAAAGTATTGTGATTGGGTCTCCTCCCAGCACCCAATCTATGGGTTTTGTGGGAATTGCATGGATGACTGGGTGTTGGCAAACAATCTCCTCCCTGCAGTGGAGAGGAGGGAGCTGCTAGTTCCTCTTTTATGGGTTATCTTGCAAGTACTCTGACTGGAGACCAGGAAGTTTATCAAGGACTGGTAATGCTCTTTTATTTTCAGCAGCATTCTCAGAAACCAGAGGCTTGGTTAATATGTTTGCCAGGAAGGAGAGCTTAGCTACCTGGTTTAGCAGCTGTGGCATGAAATACATTTGACTTTCCCTTCTATGCAAACTAGTAATCCTTAAAAAGTACAGCAAAAGTTTAGATATTATTTTTTATTGAGTAACATTGTTTTACATC
Organism: Uropsilus gracilis; assembly: GCA_004024945.1. Lineage (NCBI taxonomy): Eukaryota > Metazoa > Chordata > Mammalia > Eulipotyphla > Talpidae > Uropsilus > Uropsilus gracilis. Next base: position 1,482 of record PVHY01010273.1, on the reverse strand, counting down.
ATATATGTTTCCAGAGATTTAGCTTCATACCCATTCAGATATATGCACCCCAGCACACCTACCACCAAAGCATCCATAGCCCTCCCCTATAGTCTCCTGAGCCCCCTCCATACTGCTTCCCACCCACACATTCCCCATCTGATAACCTCAATTCTATAATCAAATTTCCAGGTTTTGAACAGGATTATTTTTGCCTGTTCTTTTGTTTTGTTTCTCTATACCCTACATATCAGTGAAATCATCCAATATTTGTCCTCCTTATGACTTATTTCATTTCACTGAATCCCCTCCAGTTCTATCCCCATTGTCACAAATGGCAAGATTTCATATTTTCTGTAGTTATATACTATTCCACTGTGTGTATATATACCATATCATTTTAATCCACTCATTTGTTCTTGGGCATTTGAGTTATTTCTATAGCTTGGCTTTTATTAAAAAAGGGGAGAGGGCTGCAGTGAACATGAGAATGGATGTACCCCTTCAAATTAATGTTTTTTTTATTCTTCAGATATCTACCTAAGGGTAGGCCTGCTGGATCATATGGTGATCTGTTAAGACAGTATTATCCTAAGGTTGTGGTGTAGCTGTCTGAGCTGTCTCACTTTGTCTCTCTACACAGTACTGTGTGTACCACCCAGGTGGGCTGGAGCTACTGCTTTGTGATGCTCACCCAGGGGCTATGCCAGAGTTTCTCTAAGCATCATGACCAAGGATCAGATAGAAACAGACTCTGACAACTCCCCAGAAATGTGATGATCCTGGTTCCACTCTTCTTTTTCACAAATGCCCTGATTCAAAGTAAGAACCCAATAAATAAATGTATTCTGTTTTTGAGGAGAGGGTTTAACTGATTTCTCTTTCTTCAACTAACACAATCTTCCTTGTGTATTTCCTAATGGACAGGTGGGGGCATAAAGTGACCTAAGACATCCTTCCAATCCTGTAAGAATTTAGATCTATGGCTCCCTATTTTTAACACAAAAATGCTTTGCCCCTAACAAGAATTTTAATTACTAGCCCACCTAGACCTTCTGATCTGCATCTGTTAACTAAAGAGCTAAAACAAAAACAAAAAGCTGTTTTTGGTGACCTTTTAAAGAATTTGTAATCTCAAGAATTCCTAGAGAATTAGGAAAACCATTAAAGTGAGACTTATTTTTACTGCCTCTAAACATCATTTTCTTGCATGTGGGGATATGTGAAAAAAATATTCTGTTTATTCAGTGTAGCTATAGGCTTATGGAAGCTTCTTGGGATTTGACATTCAAAAGTGTAAAGCGTGAACAAAGAAGAAATAGAAAACTTAAACAGGTCAATCACAAGCAGTGAAATTGAGGCAGTCATCAGAACTCTCCCTAAAAACAAGAGCCCAGGTCCTGATGGTTTTACAAATGAGTTCTACCAAACATTCAAAGAAGAACTAACACCGGTACTATTAAAACTCTTTCAAAAAATTGAGAAAGAAGGAAAGCTACCAAA
>PVHY01010272.1:0-46303 GCA_004024945.1 Uropsilus gracilis | reverse complement strand
ACACCTCTAAATTATGCATAGCAATGTACACTAATGTCACTTCAATTAAAACAAGGAAAGAAAAAGAAAAATACCCTCATGAAGACCTAAATAAACAGAAACCTATACCACATCTGCGGAGTGATGCACTCAATATTATTAAGATGGCAATTCTGCCAAAACTGATTAATAAATGCAACATCATTCCTACAAGAATAACAGCATTATTTTTACAGAAACTGACAAGTTGACGTCAAAATCTATATGGAAATACGAAGGATTAGATGATTCAAAAGAATTTGAAAAAAGAGTTAAGTTTGTAAGATTGAAATGTCCGATTTTATGACTTAATATAAAGCTACAAAAATCAAGCTAGTGTTTTGATGTGCCGACAGGGTGGGTAGGCTGGATTGTTTCCAACGTCTGGAGATTTGTTTCTAGTTCAGGGTTGATTGCCCACCCAGGATCTGCTTAAAGTGAACAAGAAGACAGAAGGGCACCTTCTCCCCAGCAACCTTTTCTTTGTTTGTTTGTTTGGTTGGTTGGTTTTGGAATGTGTTTCAGACCTGATAACATAGTTGGACCCACGGGACTGAAGTGCCACTATCAAGGAGCATCTAGAGCTGTGCGACAGGCCATTAATGTCAACTGTGAACAATTCGTTATTCCAGCAGAATTCTTACTCCTTCCTCCATTTACATGCTCTGTGCATCATTTCATACTCTTAAGACCTCTTTGCCAATCAAGTCATGTCCTGAGGAGTTCTAACTCCTCCAACCTCCCTCTATTTGGGTGTGCCCTGATACCAGCATCAGCAGAATGTGGGATGAAGCTGGGTGGAGGAAGCACTGGGCATATGGGGTGTGACATTAGAGGCTGGGACTTCAGATCTTGCTCTATTCTGGTTTCTTAATTTATAACCTCCCCTTGCCTCTTTTTCCACCTGATCATAGAGGGAATTGGAACAAATGCTTAAGAACATGTTCTATGTTTAATCAAATGTTTAAGAAAATGGTCCTAATGTTCTATGGTGTCATGACTAATTTAAGTCACAAATTCTAAGTGCTGTTTCACTTGCCCTGTTGCAACCGTAGAAGACACACCTCATTATCTCAGTTGACCGTAAAAATACCTTCCTAGGACTCAATAGACACACTTGAAGGAGTTCTAGGTTACAGCTCATCTCTTTTACTTGCAATAAAGTGCTGTTCCCTGATACTGAAGACTCCAAGGTAAAGAATCATCTGTTTTCTCAGTTGGTCATTTCACTTGCCAAAGTATTTAAAGTGATTTTTTTTTAAAGTAGTGACATTTCAGGGTCAATCTTTGCTGTACTCTCCAATTCATTATAGGTCTATCATTGTTGGTATTATTATATAGACTCTTCTTATTCATTATCTAATTATCCATCCTCATATGAATATGTCGGAGAGGTACAGGTTATGTTCTTAATGGGGATGTGACACATCCAGACGCTGAGATTGAGCTTACACATCTAGAGTGTCATGCCCATGGAGGCAGGGATGTGGGTGAGAGGGAGAGATGAAGCGGGGAGTATGTTGTATCTACCGCTGTTTCCCACATTTCTGTCTTATGGTCGCTTTCTAAAAAGTTTCGTTGAATGAATGAATGAATGAATGAACGAATGAACGAACGAATGAATGAATGAATGAATGAATGAATGAATGAATCTCATTCGTGACAGATCTAGGTCTAAGAATTCTCTAAGCCTTTAGTGCGGGCCAGAGTTCTTTCTTAGCGCTCCCCCAGTTTTCCTCCTGTGGTCTCTGGATGCAACTCTCTTTACATCTCTGGAGGTCAGCCAGGCAGGTGAACCCCCTCTCCAGGGAGAGGTAACAGGAACCTCTGCTTCACGTCATAGAGGAGAAAAAAGAGGGGCGTCTCTAGGGGACCCCTGGCTGACTGAAGTTGACGCGCCTGATCTCGCCCAAGGACGTCCAAGAAGGAAGGTCTGCTCGGTCGTTCCCTCGGTCCGGAGGGCGCTGGTCTCATTTTAGGGGTGCTGGTGGAGGGGAGCGGTGATTCCCTAAACCGGGGGCCCTGTCTCACGCCCGTCTGTGGCCGCGCTTGGCAGGCGCTACGAGGTTGCCACCCCGGGCGTCCCCGCCGGGCGGTAGGCTGGCTGCGGCAGGAGGCGGGGCGGCCGCTCTGCCCCTCCCGGACACTGCGGCGGTGGCAGCCCCCGCCCCCACCCCCGCCACCGCGGCCCGCCGCGGCCGACGGCCGGAGGGCCGACGGAGGGGGCGGGGCCTTTGGGGGCGGGGCTTGCGGGGCGGGGCGGGGCCGCGGTGCTAGCAGCCGGCGGCGGGGGCGGCGCGCAGACTGGGCCGGGCGCTCGGGCTGCGCGGGCTCTAGGCGGCCGCGGCGGCAGCAGCAGCAGCAGCAGCAGCAGCAGCATCCTCCTCCTCCTCCTCCTCCTCCTGTCTTTCTTTTCTTCCTTCCGTTTTCCACTCTTCCCTCTCCTTTTTCTCTTCCCGCTCCTCTCCGTCTTCCCGCGTGCGCCTCCCCGGGAGGGCGTGGTCCGCCCGGTCCCCGAGCCCCGATAGCGGTGACCACGGGTGCATCGGCTTTCAGCGCCCAGGTAAGAACTGCCTCCAGCCCCGCTTCGAAAAGGGGTGCGTCTCCTTCTGTCTGACCCTCCGCGTCGAGGGGCTGCAGTCGGGAGAGGGGTGGGCATGGGGGGGGGGTGTCTTCTCCGCTGTGCCTCGGAAGCCGGCTCAGGTTGGCCGAGCTGGCCCGTTTCCCACCTGGCGGCAGCGTCAGGCCTGGCCTCTGTGGGTGTCACCGCGGAGCGGGGCAACTCGCGCTGCCACCTGGATTTGTAGGCGCTATCTTTATAGGAGAGTGGGTGGCCTTGTGAGGTACCACTTTGCAAACGCCTGGAAACGTAGTCGGTTTAGCATACATATATGAAGAGCTGATGTTACCTGAGCTGGAAAAAGGGTGCACAGATCTTGGGGGGCGGAGGGGGGAGGCGAGGGAGGGCGAGGTGGAGGATGATTTTGTTCATCTCTTTAAGAGAGCTGTACCCTGATGAGTGAGTTAGGGGAATCTTGTCCATTTCAGCATATTTTCCGTGTGAATCTTCCTGGAGCAGCTGGGAGAGGAAGATTGATAAATATTTGCAATTTTAGGAAAATGAAAATTCGTTGTCTGGTCGTGTTGGAGGATGGGACACGATTAACATGAGTCTGAATGCGCCTGAGCGACTACATAGGTTTTCTTTTTAAACCACTGGGGTAGAAAGCTGAAGGTATAGGCCATGTATTATTTTCTTTTTCCTTCTTAAAAGGCTTTTTGGGGGTTGGGGGGCTGCAGCGCTGGGTGTCTTTCTTCCCTAACCTGGTCCTTTGTTTAAGGATGGAAATTTAAAGTTGTTTGAGAGGAGCCTGGAGAGGGGAGGTGTGTGTTTGGGTGTGTGTGGTGGGGGAGGGGAAGAGTAAAGCAGATGGGGGCTGAAAAAAAATCCTTGGAAACTGGAAATTGATGTTATGCTGTCTGGTGGTTGGCGCTTTGGGGTTTTGTGAGAAAATTAAAAGCGTTCATTAACAATAAACCCGTTTGCAGCAATTGCTGTACATCATTATCTGGAAGCCCTTAGTGTAAAGCTCCTACGACACAGACCCTTTAAATCTGCTTCAGTGTGAAGGATTTTGTTTACATGTATACATACCTGTGTGTTTTGTTTAAATGTATACATACCTGTATGTGTAGACCACCACCGCACACATAAGACGTTATATGCATGATATTACAAAGGGTGCTTGAAAGACACATCTTAGAAGATTTATCTTTAGGTGTCTGGAGATTGTGGTGTGGATGAGATCTGTAGTACAAAGCCACAAATATTGTTGGGTGGTATATAATTTGATTGCCAGGCAAAGAAATGCATGAATGTTGCTAAAGAGGTAATGTGAATCTTAAAGGTATAATTTATTGAAAAGATTGCTCTGAGAGAGGAAATGACTGCAAACTGAAATTGAGACTTGCAGCCGCAGTGAGGCAGTGGAGAACAAAGCCTTTTATGTGAGACACATTAGGCAAAATGTCCCATGCTTGAAAGGCAGGTAGGTACCAGTCCACTGTGATTTCACTATGGGCAATTATCTTTTTCTTTGGCAATAAAAATAGCCCGAAGAAATAAAAGCCCTTTAAGAGTACTGAATAAGAAGATTATTGCCTTTTACCTGAACGTGACACAAAACACCCTTTCAGCATGGCAGTAGGTATCTGTATATTTGGTGGAAATCTTTGTTAATTTTAAATCATGAATGTTTCAGTCACCCTCTCTGTTGTACGCAAAAACACATTGTGCCTTCCAAAAAGGTGAAAGACATTTTTTTCCTTTTAATAAAGAATACAATATTTGTGTGCTTATTTGTATTTTATCATCAGTTTCCTGGTAATTTTATCTCATCCTAACAGATTGACATCTGTACTCATGATTTGCATATTATTTGGGTACATTGGTACATGCTGTTTGTGGGTTCAAAGTTTAATTTTAACTTGTAGTATTTCACTGTTGCTGTAATATTATTTAATTTCCAAAATGTTTAAGATTTTTATTGTAAATAGAAAATCTCTTAACAGACATCTGGAGAGCTAAGCATTTTAGAAATTACACTTTCATTTTAAAAGCTATTTGATTACATTAAATTTCATCTTCTTTGTTTCTTTCCTCTCATTCCCCCCTCCTTTTATAATTTATTTCTGACTAAGTCTGCTTTTTTCACACTTATGGTTATATCTATACTATCAAAAGTAAAATGTGTTCTTGGGAATTTTGAACCCAGGCTGTATCAATTCTTTAAGCTACTCTCTTTCTTAGGGTGAATTGTTTACAGCACCTACTCAGGGAGAATTAGAAAGAATGTTCTGAGGGAGCATGATCCAGTGAAACTAGCATGGCCATTACTTCATCATAGTAGCTACTTCAGATTCATGGGGAGTATAGGCATCTTCTGGTGGAACCCCAATGCCAGGAGCACACCCATCTCAAGACAGAAGTCCTCTTCCCATAGCAGCCTTTACTAATGTTGCTCTGCTGAGGTTAAAGGGATGTTTTTTCTGTCATGTATTTCTTTTCAGGGACCTTGAACTTGGCCAAAAATATGCAACCAGAAATGAAACTTGGCACAGAGTCCTCTATGCCTGAAGGAATAATTTCATTCCTTTCCCACTTTGGCTTATTCAATTCGCAAATTCTCTAACCATACAAAAGAAGAAGGAAGAAAACTGCTTCTTGATGTATCTTTTGGATATATTTTTATGACACATTTTTGTGTTAACTTTACTAGAAATTGGGTAACAGACTGGACTGCTAAACTTTTGAGAATTATAATTGTTGGACTTAAAAATCAGCTTGCTTAGTGTATAGATGAAGATGACTTTATATGCATCCTGAAATTATTCATTGATATCTCTGTGAAAACAACTTGGGATTTTAATATTTGACTTATGTATTATGTATTTAGTATTGACTTATGTATGACTTTAGTATGACTTAGTATTGACTTTAGTATGATTTATGTATTTAGTATTATGCCAGTTATTGAATTCTTTTATTTATTTATTTAATTTTTTTGAGACTAGGTCTTGCTATGTTGTCTGGAGTAGTCCCAATTCTGCAGACCCAAGCAGTCCCCAGCCACAGTCTCCCAGGTAGCTGGGATTACAGATGCGTGCCACCGTGCCTGGCTGCTTTTTTGAGACCAGGTCTCACTATGTTGCCTGGGTTAGTCTTGAACCTGTAAACTCAAGCGATTCCAGGCCTCTTGCCTCCCAGCATTTGGACTACAGATGTGCACCACCACTCCTGGCATGAATTATTTTAAATATTTAATTTCCCTTAACAATAAGATCAAAGTCTGAAATACCAGTTGCAGTAGATGATAAGACCACCTGCAGGTCAACGCTGTTCTTTATGCTAAAAGTAGTCAGTAGTAAATGTATGAGCCAGAAAACAACATTCTGACATAATTGTAAGCTTTTTTGTCTCTAATACATGTCAAAGATATGATTAACTTTTTTGAGGCATAGGTAGTTGTCTCAGGTATGTTCTTGTTACTTTAATTCTCACTATGCCTTACTTTTACTGTTACCTTGAGCCTCTGAATCTGGATCTTCTCATGTTTGGGCAGTATGTTAAAAATCATTCCACTATTTTTCCCCTTCTCTTCACACCATTCTTTTTTATCTTTTATTGAACATTAGACTTCTCAAAGCATTTTTGGCTTCAATACTGTTACTCTCAGTGCAATTTTAGTCTCTGCTTTTTACTTAGGAGAGTTTTTATTCCAAATATTTATCATGGATCTATTATGTTTCTATTGGAAGCAAAAATATACTAAGGGCTATATGTTGAACTTCAGCAGGCATGGTTCCAGGCTTTAAGATCTTTACAAACAAAGGTGGAGGGATTGTTTTCTTTTAATGGGGAATCACCAAGAAGTAAGATATGGCTGAGTAGCTCTTATATTACAGCTATGACAGTGAGGTATGATGCTTGGACTTGTGAGTCATATCCAATTAATTCATCAGTTACATAAAATTTAGTTAACATACATCTACTATCTTTATTTGATATATGATTTATAGTATATGTGTGACTTGTTTTCCATATAAATTTAAAGAATGATAAAATATACCTGTTTTGAGTGTGTGTTTATATACACACAAGTTGAAAGTACAGAGTGTCTCCAAAGCTTCAGGTAGATGTAGGATGATCATATCATTCAGTGCTTTATGGCACATGAAAATCCACTCCCAGTAATTGATTCTGGGTGTCAGAAAACAGTTGAACCACATATTCAAAAAGTGGTACATACGGGGCCAAAATCAAAGAGAGGCTGTGGGAAAGTTTGTGTTGTTGGCTGAGGGTACAGATTGATGAAGAATGAAAGCAAATTCTCAGTGGTTAATAATTGCTCATTTAGGATGGAGATAAAACTTTGTCTAAGTGAGTGGCGAGAAAAGACTGTTTCCCTCTTTTACCTCAACATAATATTTTGTGCCCCTGCTCTGTTATTAATCCGCACTAAGGCCATAGGTGTTTCCCGGTAATAATTACACAGGATGCTTATTGGAAGCAATTCTGTAGTGAATTTCAGATTTTAAAATAATGTGAACACAGTTGATTTTTTTATGAAAATCATTTTGAATCTGAGCTTTGAACTTAATTTTTCCTATTCAAAAGAGACAAACTTAACTTTGATTTTAACTGTGATGCCTCTTACTGACATGTGTTAGTGAAATTTGGTGACTACTTACACAAAGTAAAGAGCTCAAAACTTGTTCTGTCAGTCACTTCTTAATTTTATCTAATGTACTTTGGGAAAAGTTTTAAGCATTTTGTTTTTCACCAGAACAGACTGGGGTGGGGGATAATTTTGTATATTTTTTCTTTTTTTGTATTTGTTATATAATTAGAGAAAATTATTTTGTCTATAGATGACTTTCCTTTTCCCTTTTTTCTTTCTTTTTTTTTCTGTGTTACTTCTTTTACCCTCTTTCCCTTCCTCTCTTCTTTGCTTCCTTTCTTTCAATTTGTATTGGTGAAAAAAAAAATCACTACTCATTAGAAAATACAAATATACCCTGCCATTTTTAATGCCATTTATTTTTCCATTATATCTGTATTTCTCATGTTGCATGCAGTTTTATGCCAACTTCTCAGGGTTCCTGTCATGTCTCTTTCTTTGATCTTGCCTTTTATATCCTCTGTCCTTGAACAGCCTTTTTCTTGTACATCGGCCTTTGATCATGCCAACTTCCTTGAGGAGGCCTTCCTTTTTTAATTTATTATTATTTTCTTATTTTCATACAACATTGTTCATATTTGTGTAGTTGTTGATCCCTGCCATTCTCCCCCCCTCCTCCCACTCATTGTACCCCCCCACCCCCCACCACTGTAACTCCTCTCTTACTGCAAGATGTTGGTTGATACTTGACCCACTGGTCTTCTCCTTTTCTTTTCTGGAGCAGTGTCCTTTTATTGGGTGAGGATGCAGAAGGACATCCTACAAAAGACATTGCAGATCAGCCTGCTTAAATTTCCAGGAGTAGTTTTGAGGTGGGTAGCCAGAGCAAGCATGTCAGGACCTTTTGTAGGGCATGTACATATGTGGTATGGTTCTCCATGATCCTTTATTGTGGCATTTCCTATGGTGGAGGAGACTGTCTCCTTTTCTCCAGATCTGTGTGATCACTGGAATCATGCTGAAGAGACCTTTCTGAATGAGGAAGAAAAGTTACACAGCACTTTGTGCCACTCCATTATTTGTTCCAAGTTCACCCAGGTTCTCTTATCTTTTAGAAAATTGTGAATTCCAGTTGCATCCTCACCAGCCTTCTTTAAATTAGTTTTAAAAAATCCTGCAGGAAAAAGTATATATGTTATATCTATGCAACTATTTGTTTTCAGAATATTAAATCTGGTCAATTAGTTTTTTATTTTAGTTACCTAGCACCAAATAAAATGGTTTGACTCATTTTTTAAAATTTAAAATTATAACTAGCCAACTCACTATGTATTGGCACTCCATTGTCCTCATTTTATGCTCTCTAACTAACTACTGATGCACACCTAATAATTTGAATATGAGCTACAGTATGACTAATTGGTAAATGTTGAGCTAAATATTTAATTTTCAATAAAATCCTCTCAACTCCATTACTCTGGACAACATCATCATTCACCATCTTGAAACCATCTCAAAATGATCATAAAGTGACATGCTTGAATATCCGTGACTATATAGAATCACTTAACTGTGTAGATCTTTTGCATTTCAAAGCAAAACTCACAAGTCAATACAAAAACACTGTTACTTTGTATATAAGAAACAATAATCATACCAATATGAACCCTTTGAGAATTAATGAATTCATAGTTGGCTATATTGTCTTTTAGCAATACTGGATTGTTATGATTGTTACATTTGTAATTGTATTATTAAGGATAGTAGTGAAACTGTATAATGAAAGAATATGAGCAAAAAGGTTTCTCAATTCTGTTGACTGGAAAAAATGTTGCAGCAACATTTTTTTTGGCATTAAGGTAAATAATGGTCAGCTTTGAAATTTTATTTATTTTGGGAGGCATATGCCTTTTAAAATGGTTTGTATTCATTTTTGAGTAGAGCAATATTTTAAATAATATGTTGCCCATTTTTTTATTGGCACTTACATGAAATACCACATTTCTTTGGTATAGTTTGAAAACAAAAAAGATTTTAGGATTCAGTTGTATCTACTTTTAATGTTTCATCTAGTGTAGTTGGGAAAATTAGGATTCTTTACATAATTACTATTTATTGTTTAATGAAATTTTACAATATGTAACATGTGTTAATTTTGTTCAATGGACAAGATTTGGAGTAACTGTAACCACTTAATATACCAAGCTCATTTATCTTGAGTGAACATGGTGGGATTGTGTGGGTATGTGCAATGATCACAGAGTAGCCTTTTTATAAATATGCCACTTTTTATAGTTTAGATAAATTGTAATGAAATTGTACTAGATATGTTTCACATGAGAACACAACTTTATTGGAAAAATAATGTAAGCATTAATAAAGTTAATTGAATGAATGTTAGACTATTTTTATATTTCTCACAGGAGAGAGAGGATGTTTTCCATTATTGAAATAAAATAGTAGTACTAAATCTTGCGCTTGAAGTCATAGCATCTTCATACTGATCAAAATACCCTAAATTGAAATACCAACCATTTTATTTTTTAGGCGCATTAGTGAAGATACTTTGAATGAGAAATATAGTTTCTCTTAATTTAAACAGCAAAGTCAGGGTTGATGGAACTTTCAAAATGTTGCTGCTGAGAAAACATTAAGAAAGGACCAGGGATCTTCTCACAAGCTAATCTCATATAAAACAACAAAGTAGATATAACCCAAGGTTTGCATTGACCCTTAAGTCACAAGCTGCATATTGACTTCATAAAGTACATGATTAGAATTTTTAAAAATCAAAAATGTTTTTTCCATTCCATCAAATTACCTGAGTATGTTTTATTATACATGTTATTTCTCTTTTATTTATTTTAATTAATTTATATATATATATAATATATATGTATATATTTCACATCTTTGTTTTCCCCAGGGATCACCCACTTCCTTCCCTCCCTGCTGTTGCCCTCCTCTTCCCCCCACCCCCAGTAGTGTACTTTAGTTTGGGTCTTAGCTTGTTTTGTCTTTTTCTCCAGGCCTTTTGCTTGTTTTTCCTATATCCCATATATTAGTGAAACCATTTGGTTTTTGTCTTTTTCTTTAAAAAACAAAAATTTTTAAAAACCATTTTTTAAAACAAAACCAAAGGTTGGCCATTTTTAAAAACAAAACCAAAGAGTGGCCTTCAATGAAATTGGGTATAAAAATTATTATAACCTTTTAGATTTAGCCACTAGTTATATGATTTTTTGTTTCTTTTGGCTTGAATAGGATCACATTAAATGAGGGTAATCAGTATTAAAATTGAAAGTGAGGAAAACTTTATTCAACCCCAGGTAGTCCCTCTGTCCTATTCAACTCTTCTCCAAAGACTGTCTTGAGGGTTCACGATAAGAATCCCAAGTTTTCTATTAAAAATCTGATTTTGAAAATGAATGAATAAGCTGATATTTAATAAAATTTCTTCCTTTTGCATCTATAATCTATATAATAAAAAGACTCTTTTAACCCTTTTAATTACTGGTTTGGAGGATTACGTGCTAACATATTTGGAGACAAAAAGTCATTAAATGTATTCTTTCATGCCTCCCTCCTCACAGAAGGAACATTTCTTCTCAAGATTTGTTAATTCTCTATAAATAATATGATGTTTGAAGGGGAGAAGTGCTGTCATGAGCAAATGGTGTGACCCTCTGATGTAATACGTATCAGTGGGGGCAGAGGAAATATTGGAATATCAGTGATATTCCTAAATCAGTGAGAACCAGGTCTATGACTTTTTTTCAGCTCAAATTCAGTACTTTGTAGGAGGTGGCACTCAGTTTCTAGTTCCCATTCTGGTTTCATATTCTGTTGGCTAAGCTAAAGAGGAAGTGTCAGACCTGCTTGACTCTGTAACTCACTTGTAACTCACTTGTCCCTCTTGCATATACAAGAGGGAACAATTCAGAATTCTAAGACCACTGGAGCTGAACCTATACCAATGACAGCGCTGAAAGTGGTAGATTAAACTTGATCCAGGAAACAATGGCAAGGCTCCCGCTGCAGGGCCATTCCTGTGGTTTGGATCTCCCAAGACAGAAGTTTAATCTCTCTGGGGATGTATGCCCAGACTCAGGTACTTAGAAGGCCCTAAGGAACTTTTCTCTGAACTTGACCTGTCCCTACTGATGCTTTCTTTCAGGTTGGTTGTATGTTTAAACTAACCTTAGCTTAACATTCAAGGGGAATGCAGCTCAAATAGCTAACTTGAGAGTGTTTTTGATCTTCAGTGCCATGACAGTTTCTCAAAATTACCTTTCCATAGTGTTTTCCCTAGCATTAACATGTTTAACTGAAAGGAAGTTAGAAAGGCTGAGGGCCTCTGGGCCTACTTCCCACTTACTTTCCTACTCTTGTATGTCTTCCTGTTTCTCTGCCTGCAGCGTTCCATCCTTCTTGATTTTTTGCTTTTTCCAAGGAGACAGCAAATTAATTAGCCTTAGTTGTTGCCATGGTTACTGTGTTCTGTCGCGTTTCACCTGCACCTACGCTGCTTAGGCATTGTAGAGTTAGAGTCTTAAGTTGACAAATATTTGAAAGGCAGGAAGAGCATCTCAGAGGAAAGAAATTAAGCAGCAACCATGTTTAGATACTTAAAGCGAAACATATTTCAAGTAACTAAGAGCTGAAATTAAACCTTAATTAGGTAGTGAAGAAAATCTAATATCATGCTAGTAGAGAATCTCACATAGTATGTCATTCTCTAGTGAAACATGTTGAATTAATCATCAACATCAGAGTGACGATTTTATCACTGAGTAGATGGAGCAGAATTTCTTAAAATATTTGTCATACACATTTGTGAAAGAATGGGCTGTGGATTTTTATTTTTGAGACATAAATACTGGAATAGGGCATCTTAATTATTCATCATTTAATCTACACTTAATTAAATATTCTATGCTCTTCTTAAATGTAATCTGTTGAATTTGATATTATGAAATATCAAAATACTTTCTAGAAAATTAAAACAATAACATTTAGTAAATTATTTGACTTGGGAAGACTCATTCTGTTTTTCTTCCACTTGAATATGAGGTCAGAATGCCCTAAGTATATTTAATATGGTTGATGAGTCATTTTTGTAAAAGGTGGGATTCTAATATGCAGCAGAAACTCTTCTGAGTATAGAGTGTAGTGGAGTATACCATCAAATCTCTGTCCTTATGTTGCTTTATAATCTTTTTGTAAGGATACAAACATTAGCAAATTTTTATCCCAAATGAATGAACATTTCAAAATTTAATAAGTGCTATAGGGAATATATTTAAAAACACATTCAATTGAGTTTTTCTGGGATGGAATCAGCTGCCTTTGGAAACATGAGCAATGGGAAATTCTGAGGCCTAGGAATATCTGGGGTGAAAATTTTCAAGCCAAAGAAATGCAATAGCAAAGGCCTCAAAGCAAGAAGAAGCCTGACATATTTGATAAACAAGTCCAATGCCAGCGGCCCTGGAGTGTAATCAGATGGTAGAGAATAGTAGGATAGGGATCGGAGCAGAAGGCCGCTATGGAACATGAAGGTCTTTTTGACCATGGCTATGAGAAAAAATTTGTCATTTATTTGATTTGTAACGAATTGTAATTTTTAAAGAGTAGAATAGAATCTCCTTGGAAAATCTCCTAAAAGCTTTGGAAAATCTCATAAAAGCTTTCAAACATTAATTTTATCTTCTAAATCCCCATAGATAGATCTGTATCTTATTCACTAACATGTTAAATCACAGGAGAGAAATAACTTATAAAATCAGAAATCAATGGTAGAGGCAAATTTGAACCTTTATTGTCCTGATCTAATAGAATGCTGTAAATATGAATAACACAAATTATGCCTTTTTCTTTATATATCAGACATATTGGAGAATTACATGTGTAAATAAATTTGACCTCTGTATTGTTACACCTGAATCTAAGTTGTTTTTTTAAAAAAAGAATTTAGATAGGAAAGTACAAATCCATGTTTGAAAAAAAGTAGTAATCAGATTCATTCCAGTTTCAGAATGAATGTGTTCTTTGGCTATTTCCCCACAGCAGTTTTAGTTGCAAACAACTCCAGGTGCCAAGCAACAACCAACATGGTACTGAAATTTATAAATAAATTAAATAGCAGAGTAACATATTTTGCTTCTAAGAGGCAATGGCCTAAATCTCCTGAGAATTCAGTAAGGGAACTAACCCAATTTCATGATGATCTTGGATCGCCTCTAAAATCAATGAACAGTGCATCTCTTCATGCATATATTGCTTATACTAATATATTTAATATACTTTTCAGATATTTGTGGACTTGTGTAATGTTCTGTTGAACTTAAAGTTAAACATGGTTTGCCAGATGTTTGATTGATTGTACTTTGGCACAGTTCAAGGATGGTTACTTTTCTTGTAGGCATTTCCTCATAGGAAAAACACCTTAATTTTTCAACTCCTTATTTACTGGACATTTTCAAAATATTACATAATATAGGCAAAATTAGCACTTTTAATTTACAATGAAGAGTTAAATTACTGTTGATTTTTAAAATTATATTTAGAGTTAATTTATGATATAAATTGCTTTAAAATGGAACCTTTAGATATGAAGTAATATGGCTTATTTTCCCAAGTTGAAATCTCGAGGTAAATATTGAAAATATGGATAATAACTCAACAAATAATACAGAAATATATTAACTTATGGCTTGAAAACTTTCCCCCAGATTTTCCTAAGCCATGCTATTTCTTATTACCCATGTTTCCAAAGGCAGCCTATCCCATCCCTGAGAAACTGAATAGCGTTTTAATATATTCCT
Source organism: Uropsilus gracilis (assembly GCA_004024945.1). Lineage (NCBI taxonomy): Eukaryota > Metazoa > Chordata > Mammalia > Eulipotyphla > Talpidae > Uropsilus > Uropsilus gracilis. The sequence goes on along the minus strand of PVHY01010272.1, from coordinate 32,277 downwards.
TACAGTATTTATTAAATTCTTGGAGTTTTGTTCAAATATATGGTTTTTAATATTGAGCGATCACTGAACCTGAAGTACAAAGTGGAATGTCATGTCAGGATTAATGACAAGAGCTTCAAATGGAATGAGAGCGATTACTCTCATACGTATAGTCATGTTTATATGTATGGACTAAAAAATGTGTTATTGCTCTCCTTTAACTCACACATACCTGAGAATAAGACATAAAACTAATATTAAAAAGAATGAAATGAATAGTAAGGTAAATAGTAAAGTATGGAGAGCCATTGGTGTGTCCAGAAACTAAAGATTTCATGTGGGGACTAGGATGTAGAGTGGAGTTGCATAAGTGACTGACTTTGACATATCTCTCAGGTAGAACAAGAGCAAGAGCAAAAACACTCAGGTGACAGTGGGCAGGGCACAAGTGATTTGCCTGCCATGGAGGATTCCTTGAGAGAGGAGTGAACTGGGTCAGATATCTTGGATTTGTAGAAGTACTTAAATACTAACCTTGAATTTTACCTTGGTATGAATTTTGGAGATATCCAAATCTTCGTATGAATTTTGGATATATCACAAGACAATTGAAGTTGGTGAAGGGTTTTGACCTGAGACTAGCATGAAGAATGTAGTATTTTAAGATTCGCAAGATGATAGCAAGACAAAGAATGCAGTGACAGACCTAGAACTTCTATATATGGTGTGGACTAGCAGCATCAATCTCTTTAGAGTGAGAGACTCAGACATATAAAGAAGCTCTGATTGCACTCATTTTCTCATATAATGGTGAAAATATCAATACCAAAGTATAGTTTTTCATATATAGTTGGAGTGCCAACGTTTTTTTACACCTTCAAGAATACAGACTTGAAGAAGATTTATAAACCTTGTAGAAATGTAATCAGACAGAATAATATAGGTTCCTATTGGGGTTATGTTGTGTGCATGAAAATATGCATTTTTAGAATGACATTGTCTTGGAAAACAAAGCAAAGAATTGAGGACATATTTATGTTGTAGCTTTCTCCTTTTTACGTTGTATTAGAAATGGAGTGTATGACTACAAGTTAACTTAGTAAATGATTATTGAAAATCAATTACTGTGTATAGTTAAGTAAACATTTTCTTGCAAAAGATTACACTTATTTTGTTAGAAATCTCTAAATATTTTGTTAGATATTTAAATATTTGCACTCTAAAAATGTTTTATGTACTTATAAATAATGCCATAATTGTTAAGCTGGTTTTGCAGAGGGCCAGTTAGAAAACTTTTAGGCCTTGGACCATACAGTCTGTCACTATTACTAAGTTCTTGTGTAACAAGAAAAGAACTGTAAGCACTGCATAAATAAATGGATCTTGCAGTGTTCCAATAAAACTTGATATACAACAAAGTTTATTTGACTTAGACTGAAGTTTTGGCTTCTTCCTGTCATACACTATCTAGAATGCAGAAAATGATTTTGAAATTATATTAACCATACTTTTAAGATTAAGAGATCACAAATACCTGAGTACTATGAAGACCTATGTGAGGAATCTTTAGATTTCACTCATATCAGAGCATGTTAGAAACTATAGTCTTTGTTCTGAACCACTGGCTTGGTTTTATACAAGGCACTAGCTATATTCTTGACCTTTAGTAACCTCAGAATAAAACTGTTCTACATGAAATAACTGTAGAATCTACAGTATACAGCTGACAGACTTTTTTCTCACTTTATTTTCTTACTTATGATTTCATTTTGTCCAAAATTTTTAGTCCTTTTAAAAACAAGGTAAATGGTATGTAAAACTACATTCTATGTTTTTATCAGAAGTTCACTTTTAATTAAAGTTTGTGACCAAAGCAATTCTTATTTTCTTGAAGTAAAAAGTGACATGGTATTTCAGTCATGTTCTGCTATTAAATTAAAATATTGCATTGCTCTTGTTACTCATTTTCCACAACTGAAATAGTTTGCTGAAAAATAAGCTGCAATTATGTGAGAATATGCTAATGGATAACATTCATGAACATTTATTCAATCTGTTACCCTCACTTATAAAACAATGGGATGGTTTGTTGTTTCTGAACTTGGTTCAGAGGCATAAATGCCTCTCAAATGATTTTTTCAACCCCCAGGACTTACCTCAGTGGTCCTTACAGGAAGCTGGTAAAACTCAAATATTTCCTCTCTTCTATGAATACATGATCATAGAAATAGTCTAGACATTAGAATTCAGATATTTAAACACAGTTCTTCCCAGAGTGTTGTATGGGATTTTCTCACTCCAAAGTGAAATCTGAGACTCAGGGTATAAGGAACTATTAGTTTTCACTTTTTTTTTTGGGGGGGGGGTTGTTTTATATACTTTCCATGTGAAATGATATTGTATTATCCTGTTTTATTGTCTTATTAATACACTGAGTAAGATAATTGGGCTAATTTTGTCTGTCCTATTAGATTGATATGAATGTATTTGTTTGACTTTTCTAGAAATGATATAGTAGACAAGAGAGGTTTTTACGTAGTGATTAAGATGGAAAAAAAGGCATAAATAAAGTGTGATTGATAATTGATAACAACTCCTAGACATGATCAAGAGGAGTATTATAGTACATTACAATATTCTTTAAGAATTAAGAAAAATAGGCAAAGGAATAACATATAAATGTTGATTTTATATCCTGCCACTTCGCTGAATTGAAAAATCAACTTGAAACAATCAGTTTGTCTATGGAATCTCTCTCTATATTATATCATCTGCAAATAATGATAACTTCACTTTTCTCAGCACACATACATAAATTAGTTTCTTTCCTATAAAAACAATGAGATGGAACAGAAGGAAATTTAAAAGTGATTACATTTACTATTACACCAAAAAAAATTCTTATAAGTAAACTTAACAAAGGCGATAAAGGATCTATACAAGGAAAACTATAAGACATTTTTGAAAGAAATAAAAGATACAAAGAAATGAAAAAATATTTGTGTTCTCAGTGATTGAAGGACTTAACCTAAGAAAATCTGATTGTTTCCTAATTATGGAAACGACTTAAGTCCCAGAACAGATGAATACATCAAGAAGATGTCATCTGTATACACAATGGACTATTAGTCAGTAATCACGAAAGATAAACTCATGCTCTTTGTGGTACATGTGGATGGAGTTGTAAGGGAGAATGCTATGTGAAATAAGTCAGAAGGAGAAAAATAAGTCCTGGGTGGTGTCACTAATATATGGATATAGAGTAATTAAACTAATAGTAAAGACAAATTTGAAAACCAACTCTTGATAGCTGAGTTGAAGGACCAGGCAGTTCAAGGATAGGGAGGGGTAAAAACAAATAGGGAAGGAAGCACATAGTGGTCTATAGTGGTGAAATATAGGTAAGTTGCATTATGGTGGGTGCACTATGGTGGTGATGCCTGATCGAGGTATAATGTCAGAGATTATATTAGGCATGTATTAGTAAAATATAAAGTGTAAATCAACAATTAGCACTTGTATTGACTAAATAGTATTAAGTTAGTCAAAATGAAAATATGGTCATATTTCCCTATAGTAAATTTGATTTTAATCAACCATGAAAAAAAATTTTATATTAGCTATAAGATGCTTAGAAAAATAGTCTGTAAAGAAGGGTGTATACAGAATATGCATATTTTGCCTTGAGAATCTTTCTTTATTATTTTAAAATAAATATTTCATGGTAGAATTGCTTAGGATTTCTATATTATGTGGCACTATTTCTCACATCACAAAACAGATTGGAAACTTAAGAGCAGCCTCTGGAGGTTTTGCAATAAGTGAAATATCCATTTATATCTTGTGGTGAAATATAGTTTATTGTATGAATAACTCCACTGAATTTATCCAGGGTTCTTTTCCTGTAAAAAGAATGAGAAAAAGATATTGAACTTATACAATTGCCTTTCTCATATTTTTAAATACCTCATAGGTTCTTAGACATGCAGAGAAGGTTCTATGTGTGGAGAGCCAGCTCCATCAATAAGCTCAGCGCTCTGCTTCAAGCCAAGGCACATCTGGAAAACCCTTTTCCTCAAGAAGGAACTATTGACTAGAGTAGCACTCATGCCATTTTTGGACTAATGTCTTAGTCTTTGAGATGGAATCAAAACTGAGCTTGCAATGATACGACTCTTTGAGGGTCAGATTTACTAGTATATATCATGTTTATAGAATTTTAGGGTATTATTTTGTGGTGCATCCACAATACAGGGTATGGTTAATCCAGAAACTGTATTTCAACTTTAAAATCTGCCTTACAATTATTTATAGTATAATCTAATCATAGAAAAAAAGAATGGAAAGATCTATACCAGTTCTAATAAAATTTTCATTTTACACTTAAATATAATTACTGTTTAATTTAATAAAATTTTAAAAGTTTGACATTTGAAGTTGTCCACAAACAGTATGATAATGCATCACTGAAGATCCATAAGGGTTTTTTTCTCCATTTCTGCAGTCAGCGTGAATGAATACAATGGAAAACAGAGAGAAATCACATAGCCATCACTTTGTATAACTCCACTTCTACTTCACATTATTATTTCTGCAAGCCAGCATTGCTTCTTTGTTTTGTCATATGTAAGACTACACACTTGATTACCAAATTCTGTAATTTCCTTTGTTTGTTAAAGTTCACATTTATTAATACTGTAATCCTTTGAAGGTGCTGTGTGTGATTTGCAAAAGCTTTGTTTAGATTCATAAAGGCAATATCAAAAAATTCTAATTCCAAACCAAACTAAGACCTTCTTGCCTTTGTTCCATTACTTTTAAAATGTCAGTGACTGCCAAAGGTTGCTATAGGTCAAATTTTTTTCTTTTAGTTTTAAGTCTAAGAACTATTCCATTAAAACTACGCCATTAGAACAGATTACTGTCAACATTGGACATACACGAAATGTCTATCACTTAAGGATCCTATCACCCATTCCTGATTCAGCCATTCCTGAACAGCCTTAAAGAGAAACTGCAGATACTTTGAATTTTAAGACCTAATCTTATCCATGAAATTTGAAGTCAGTGTTAATTCATTCTACTAGCTGATACTGGGCTACACAACGTGGCATAGACATGGGCAATGCTCTGCATTTACTTGGAAAATGATGCAAATGAAAATATCCTAGTAAGATATTCATTTATTGTTAGTGAAGGTCTGCACAGTAACTTGATCATGATGAATTAAAAACAGTACTGTGTGTAGCTTTATGTAGATCACCGTATATAGGCTGCATATATTTTCATAAAAGTCTAGTTTTCAAATATCTTTGAAAAATTCAATAAACTTTTTTCTTTTTGATTGTATATATATATATTTTCTTACATCATTTACAGTCCATATTTTCTCTACCACCATACCACCCATGAACTGTCATTGTGGTTTTGTCCTCCTCCCTCCCATTCCCTTGCTGTATGCTTCAGTTTTGAATAACCTTAGTTTTAAATACAGAATATAATGCCTTAGTCACTATATACTTTTTGTTTATTTGTTTGTATAGTACCTACAATGCATAGCTCTATTGCCAAGGAAATTATGTGAATGGAGGTAGTGGTTTTTGAATGAATGAGTAGTTTTAGAGAAAGTTTAGTTTAATAAAAATTAGTTAATGCTTTACCAAAAAGCAAAATGATGAACTTTTCTTGGTTAGTGAGATTCTAACATTGTCTTTTTATTTTTAAAAGTTTCCATTTGTTAAAATACCAGATTTTTGTCTTCAAGGCATAGAAAGAATTCTCACGCTACAATGTTACTGGGAATTTGGAAATCAATTTGACTCTAGGCCTCAGTTTTCTAATCTGCAATTATAATCTATGAGGGGCTACATTTAATTATCTCTAAGACCTCTTCACATTCTGTGATTAATTGGAAGGACATTACATCCATTCATACTTTTTCACAAATTAGTTTGTCATGGTCTCGGGATATTCACCAAACTGGAATTATAAGGAACAAATCTATCCATTGTGAGAACCCATTTCATATTAAGCAAATGTTTATTAAGAATGTTATTAGTCCCCTACAGGGATGAATCATGTTAGCTGTCTGTAGAAGAAACCAAGTTTGCATCCATAGCCTAAGGAGCTTGTTATGGAGTTGAAATCAGCTCCCTTACATCCTTTGGAAATCTAAACTGGCTAAAACTAACATACGTCACTGACTCTTTAAAAGTGCTTGAGGAAGTATGTCAGAGTCACAGGTACATTTAAGATTCAGCTCCACCTGTAACCAGCCACCATGTCTGAGGGTGACATTGCTTCTGGTGTAATGAACATTCATACTGCTTTGTGAGACGTGCAGAAGACCTGTGTAAACCATGACCTAGCACTCAGCGTTCACTTCCAAAGTCATCTTTGTGTGCTTGCTTTCAACTGTATGAGCCAATGTGTGTCCAGTTGGTGGAGGTCCTTGGAGTGCAACACCTAATCAACTGAGGTTGATGACAACAGCCTCAGTAAAAATGACAGAGTGAGGAAATCCCTTAGAGTGGCTGACTGTAATTGTGTGGTAGTTAAGGACCATGACAAACTCTTAGGCTGGGATGTCACTGAGGAACACTTCAGATGTAAGAAATGGACACATAAACTCTGGCTATAGTTAAAAAAAAGTACTTAAGGAAGGACATGCTTTTGTAATACCCTTAATAGGAGCCAAGTCATAATACTGTATTAAGATGAGTGACACAAATAGAGGTCTTAGATGGATAAGAAAGATGCTTTAAGAGAATGTGGCTACAACCCTAAACACTTGGCAGATAAATATTTTCCTATAGCCAGTGTGGATTTTTAAAAGAAAAAAATTGTTTTTGAAAAAATGATTTTGCAATAAAAAAGCAATAACATTTTATTCACTAATACATATGCTACCATGTTTTATTTCTTTGTGTTCTAAGTCTTTAAACAATCCATCAGACTTATAATGAATAAAACATTTCTCATAAATCTTTTACATTTCTTGTTAACTGCAGATGATCTACAAATATTCATTTAAATTCCCCCCAAATGCCTTCCACTTCTAATGTAACTCCTTTGGAAGTTAGGGTGCTTTGGACAGGAAGGGAAGAAAAAGGAGGTGCCTCAAGGATTTCTTGTGCTGTTTTGCAGAGCAGAGACCAGCTGTTTTGGAACTAGAATTAAAATGTAAATTATCAAAGGGGAATAATGAGAGCCATTCCATTCAGACAACGATCAGTGCAATCAGAGTAAGAAAATGGTTTGGGGAGATTTTCCACTCTGCACGAGTCACAAATGAATTGAAAGGCTGGGCGGGAAGTTATTTGCAGGGAGTTAAGTGAGTGGACACAACCCACAATTGTCTAGGACTCTGGACAATTGAAATACTCGAGGAACAGATCTTTGATTCTGCTGGGACTGAATCCAAATCACAAGATAGCTGTGCACAGAACCTCAGGAGTCAGTGTACAGCTGTCAGTGAAACAACAGTACTGGCATGAGTTGCATCACAGCTGTAAGTCAAACAACAGTGCTGGCATGAATTGCAGTGCAATTCTTGTGGTTTTATGAATCAGAACAGTTCTTTGAGGACACATAGACACTCAGTGCCACATGGGAATAAAATAGAAGGATTATGTATGAGCCTACTCAGGCTTCTTCACATTGACTATCGCACAGATCCCAGAGAAGCTTTCAGATCCAACAATTGTCACCAATGAATTGGTTTCTATTTTATTCTAGTCTATTTTCAAATTTATCAAGTGCTTCAGAAAAGCCCAATTGTCTTAACCAGATTACATGTAAATCAGACAGATATATGATCATTGAATTGACTTTCTAATAATGTTTGATTTCAATCAGGCATCATGGTTCTGTCATAAAGAAATAAAATATTGAGAAAATCTTTAATAAACATGTTGACTTGTAATCATGTTTTACATAAATTATTAAAATGAAGTAGTAAAAGCACTTCAGATTTTAAAATTTTGTTATGTGCTAGCCTTATCCATGTTTTGATGAAATATTGATCAATGACTTTGGCTTTTATATGACCATGTAAAAGACCAAAGTTTATATGGGCTAGTGAACAATGTCTGCAGTGACCAAACAACTAAAGATCAGTTCACAGTGCCTTAAATAAGAATTTCATTAGAAAATCTCTTATTACTAACTGAAATTTTAGCACTTGCTCTTTTCCTTTCATACTGTATGGTGTTTGGATCCTTCACTCTTTGTTTTACACATTCTTCTAGCTGATCTGTTCATGCCTCAAAACTTTCACAAAACACCTCTATTCTGACAACTCTAAACTGTATTCAAGCTTGAGTTTCTCTGCCAGTTGGACTTGTATATCTGCTGTCAGAATGTGGTTCCACTTGGACTCTGTAGATACCAAACTCAACATCTTCATAATGAAATGTATTTCAAAATCTATCCTTTGTCCCTCTGAACAGGTCTCTATTTTAGGTACTGGACCTTTTCTAGAAGTCATTCTAGATGCCTAAGCATATTTCCCAAATGCCTATTTCTTTTAGAAACATCTTCTTTTCATCTTACTTTCACTGAATTGGTCCTAATTTTTAATCCAAAATAAGACAGTTGATTTCCTTGCCTTCAGTTGTTGCCTATAAAATTCAATCTTTATATGAAACAGTCATCATTCTAAACTGCATATCTAAAACAGAACACTTTTTTGTTTAAAATCTTTCAGTTTCTTTTGAACATAATCACACAAATTTGTAAACATGCTATTTCTTTCATTTTATTTTTAGCATCATTCAGAACAACTCAAATGCTATAGTTCTCTCTACATTCTTACTCATTTCCTCCCATACTTTGTGGTTTTCCCCAAGACTCACTGATCTTCATCATTTAAACTTAGATCATTTTTCTCTTTCTCTTCTTCTGGATGTTTATACTGTATATTTATTGAAGGGAGGAGTTACCATATTTGTCTTTGTAAATCTAGTATCTAGCAGAATGCCTGGCATATGCTACACACTGTCCTTATTTGTTAAACTGGACAATGCTACTTTAGTTTGGTTTTGCTACTGATTACTTAGATTCAGTGGGTGCTGCTCAACCACATGGAGTATTCCATACAGGGTGATGACTTCTGTCATATACGTTATATACCAAGTATTTTTTTTTTATTGCTTCTTGTTCTGTATTCCCAGGATCTTTACCATCTATTCTTAAATGCAATTATTTCACATTTACACTTAGCCCTAGGTAAATTCAAGATTCTGAGCTTCAGATCCCTTTCCAAGGGATTCTTGGAAGAGTCAAAGAATGATAGTGGGAAAATACTTAATACAGTCACACACAATAAGGGACTTTAATACTCAGTGCATTTTCAGGGGAAAGAAGAGGGAAACACTCTAAAATGTTTCTGTGTTGTTACTGGAAAACAAAAATGTTTTACTGATAATAGGTGAACTAAACTTTCAGCTATCAAAAAAAGACTTTGTGGTGGGTCTCTTTCTACATTTGGCATGAGTTTAAATTCTTTTGAACTTAGCACACCTCCAGGCAAAACTGGTTTTAAAATGCATTATTCAACAATTGAGAAAGCATTGTTTTAGGAACTTCTTTTGTTTGCTTTTTAAATATTTTGCTTAAGTGACAGCAGTAGTTGACATTTCTTAAAGTCAACAAAGATGCTAGTGTGCTTGCAATAGAATTTTGTTTTTGGCTTAGGTTGGCTTAATTTAATTTCTAAGTGATTTATCAAATAGATTAACCACTAAAACAGCAGTGATCCAAAGATTACTGTATTTGTCTTAAGTCAGTGTAAGAAATTTGGACCTCCAATTTTAAGTCTGGCGACTATAATATAAAATTATTATGTCTACCACATTCAATATTTCTTGTCTTTGCCGAAAAACTAACTATATTGATAAGTCTCAATGAATAAAGTTAAAAAATAATGCTAAAATGACATATAGTGAACTTTCTGAAGTATTAGTATCTTATTAATTAAAAAAATGGTCTTGGATTTTATCTATGTGAAACTGTCAGGTCAGATGTGAACATACATTCCAATTAAATTCAGCCAGTCAGTATTATGTATGGGAAGCCAAAACTATTGGTTTAAAATTAGAACCTGAACTGGGTTGATAATTCAAATCAAAATCTTAAAAATAAGTTTTTAGTTGCAGCTTAATAAAGTGACTGTATGATACTTTTTGAGAGGGAAAAAATTAGGGTATAACTCAAATCCCATTACATTAATTTCTACATTAAGTGATTTATTCAATTCAAAATTTAATTATAATGACTATTTTTCAAACTGAGTCATCATTAAGATTCATTGAGACTACTCAAACATCCTTTGAAGAAATGTGAAAATACTTGGTTTCTGCATGAAAATTTTTTTCTTTGGAGCAATGTCTAAAATAGTACATTTTTTTTAACAACTCACACATCTGAGAATGGCTCATACCAAAAGACCACAAACAGCAAGGGTTGGCAGGGATGCAGAGAAAAAAAAGAACCCTGGAACTTGAAATGTAAATCATCTAGCAGCATGGTGGTGCGCGCGTGTAATCTAAGCACTGGGAGGTGCTTGAGTTCGAGGATTCAAGACTATCCTGAGCAACGTAGTGAGATCTAGTCTAAAAAAAAAAAAGAAGAAAAAAATAATTTCTCAAAATACTAAGAAATATATCTACCATGTGATCCAGCTATTTTGTGTCTAGGTATCTACCACAAGAATGAATAAACCACTAGCTTGTAATAGGCAACCTAATTGCCCAAAGACATATGACTACGTTAGGTATCTGTACACAATGGAAAACAACACAGCTACACACAAACAGCTCTTGCCAGTGTCAAAAACATGGGTGCAACTTGAGGGGATTAATTCAGCAGGGGAAAGACAAATGTTAGATGGTGTCATTTATATGTGTAATATAGAGAAATGAAATAAAGGGAGAGAAACAAGTCAACAACCCAATAACAAACTCTAGAAATCTGACTGTGGAATTGAAGCTATCTGAGTGGGAAGGAAGAGGGAGAAAGCAAAGTGGAGAGGGAGCACAATGGATTTTTGTGGAGAGCTTTCAGTGTCTTTGTGGGTGTTGTGTGTAAACATATCTGAATGGTGAATCCTATACTTCTAAATGATAGACCATGTTGCCTCAGTAAAGACAAATAAAAACAATATAAAAATAAAATAGTTCATCTTAACCAGTATAAAATATTTTACAAGATGCCACATTTTAAAAAATGGTTGTTACATTTTTTGAAGCCATAAGTCAAATTGCTGTGCTTATGGATGGATTACTATCATTCTGAAGACATGGTTCATCATTCTTGTCTCAGTGCAATATTATTTTGTCTAATTCTATAATCAGTAAATATCCCAGAAGCTATTTAAATCTAACATTTTTTTAGGAAATGTTTCTGGAGCATACAGATTTTGGTTAATGATCTATAAGAATGTTCAGATTCTTACGTCTGCATACATGGTATTTAGTTATCTTCATTTACAAATGACTCCCATCTGAATAGACTGTATCAGGATCCCTACAAAAGTCTAGAATCCTTTCACCAGTGTATCATTAATTCCCTTTACAGACTATCTTTCTCCCTTTCTTACCCCCTGCACCCTCTTCCCCACTGGTAACCGCCAATCTGTTTTCTGTCTTGGGATTAATTTTTTTTATTTGTTTGTTTCCCATGTTTGCTTTAGTTTCTATATTTTGCAGAGGAGTACAATCATACAATATTTTTCTTTCTCTGTCTGACTTAAAGTGCTTGGCATCATTACCTCAAGCTCCAGGTCCATCCATGTTGTAACAATGACAATTCTGCATCTATTTTTTTGAGTTGAGTAGTATTCCATTATATGTATATGATGCATTTTCTTTATTCATTTGTCCATGGTTCTATGGGTTGTTGCCACAGAATATACTAACCAATGTTACTTTCATAAAAATCTTTTAAAGAATGTGCCCCATATTGAAGAATTTTTTAGAAATCACAAATCATAATCCTATTCTAGCACATCTCATGGACGATAGTATACTTATTCTCTCTTTTTTTTGTTGTAGCTGTTTGTTTTATAATAGGTCTTGCTATGTTGCCTGAGGTTGTCTCAAACCCTCAGGCTCAAGTAATCCCTAGCCTCAACCTCCCAGGTAGCTGGAATTACAGGCATGTGCCACCACACCCAGCCTCTCTTGTAATTTTAAAAGAGGCTTTTGTTCACTTTTTTTTTTTTTGAAATGGCTGTGAAGTGCTCATTGTAGACCTCTGTCTAGGCATTGCTGACAGTGAGTATCACGGGGAAGTGAAATCTTCACTATTATCATTATTCAGAGTAGATTGACCAAGTGTGACAACTGTGATTGGGTTTTCTGAAAACACTACAACTTTGAGGCAGTCTTTTCTGTAAAGAAGTGGCATCACATTTAAGGCACATAACTAAAAAATGGGTGGAGCCAGGAAAAAGTTGATGGAAAAGTTTGTTTCTTATGGAAAAGCAAAAATCACCAGAATACATGATCTTGCTGGACACAGTCTGCATTTAAGAGAGTAGGAGGCTATTTTGATGTAACATCTTAACTATGGTGCTTATTAAATATGATCAAGAAAATTATGTTCTACCTACAGGACTAAACTTGGGAATAATAATCAGAAGAATTGGCAGACAATTCAAACACCCACATCTTCCAAGAAAATAACTCATAATAGCAATTTTGCATTGAGGTATTAAACAACATGTGTTAATAATGTGTGGGTTTAAACTTAACAAGGAAACATAATTCTTTTATTTTAGTCTATAGACCATAAAACATCCCATAAACTAAATGAACAAAAAGCCACATGTCTTTTGGCAATCAAAACCTACCTGAGCTTTCTGCCTATGCCATAAAAGTTAGTATTTCATCACAAGATTCATTTGCAAGTGCCAAACAACCAAATATTAGAAAATATGTAAATTTTGGAGGTGAGTGCTTGAAACCATTTAGTTTAATGCTACTATATGGTTTGGAGTATCCTTAGAAAAAGTTAAATTATTTGTGTCAACTTCTATATTATTTATTACTTTTATTTGCTACAGTTCTAGTTTTTGGCTAAAAAATCTTAAATAAAGGAAACAGTGCTTGTGATTTGCAATAGGTCCTGGCAAACCATGCCTGGTTTCTTTAAATTCACATTAAACTTCAGTCAACAGTTTGTAGTTGTATCCAAGGATCTGCCTTGGACTGATTCTTTTTCCTCTTCTGATTTAACTGTAATGTTGTGCTGTACAGTTGTCTATTTTTTTATTGAAAAGGAAAGCTCTCAAGAATAGCTTGGATATATTTACTCTTCCTGCCACCATCACCAATCTCATTAAAATAGAACTGCTACATTAAATTATTTTGAAAATGTTGCGTAATTGATGAATAAAGCTGAAATGCTCTAAATTATAATGGGGAAGATATTTTGATGTACATAGTCCATCTAGAGCTACCTAGACCTGAATGAACTAAGGGAACAATTTGATAATTGAAACAAATGGATTTAAAATTACAGTATTAAAGTGAACCAGAAAGGTTCCAATTTTCTTTTCACCCAAGTTTCAATAAATATACAGTGGCTTTCTAAGATAATGGGAGGGTTCCTTAAAAAAATTTTTTTTTGGTACAATCAATAATGGAGAGTCACACTGCCCCCTCTTCACTCTTAGTATTCTTAAATTCTGTGTATGTTAAAACCCATGACCCTTTACTGAGAATGTCCACACCAAGCTGAAATATAAAGAACTGTGTTCATCTTCTAGGATGTCAAAGGTCTGACATCATGTCAGTTGCATAGCAGATGTTTCCCCCAGGTCTGCTCACCTCAGGTCTCTAGATACTTTAAGATGACAAGGCAACCTAAGTCCTCTAAGTTCAGTGGTTCCTTTCTTATGGCTAGTTCCAGCTTGATACTGCCCAGACTTACTTTCCATTTCTGGAACTTAGGTCTAGGCCAATAATTGGAGGAAAACAGTTGGCCATCAGAGTCAACCACTCACTGGAAGAGTGGTTTCTTTTTCTAGACCTGATTCTACATGAACCTTAGACTGTGATCTTCTGTGGTACCTGCATACCCTTTGTGTTTAGCTTCAAGTGACACCCCACTCAGTGGAATGTGAACTTACTGTTTGGTTAAATGTGAGTTTTTAGTGACTTTGTTCAAGGATATATGTTCCTCAGAACATCTGTGATGAAGGGGTGTTGTGCTTGAGTATCGTACATATACAACTGCATCTAGTTAATAGTTAATGCTCAAAATTACTATTTGACTAAGGGCTATACCGTCTTGGGAATTTATTACTCTGATTTGTTGCAACTCTTCATGAGATTTAACAAGTTAGAATCTGGTAGGGATCACCTCAATGTAGTTTATTAAAGTGGGCATTGTAGTAGAGTGTGTGAAAATATATTTGAGTTGTATTATAAACCACTGGTTATATAATGGGCAGCTGCACCTGGAATTTTTCAACTCCTCACTTGGGAAGTCTGACTGAAGGGGTTTCAAAATGAGTAGGAAGCAAAAAGTGCAGAATAGTGATGGAAAAGAGGGAAATCGTTAACTCTGTTGTTGAAGTAGAACAGTTTTTACAGATGGGCTTAAGCTTACAATAGAAAGGGAAGTAATAAAAAAGTAATTTTTAAGCTTGTGAAAGTTTCCTTTTCCTTCTGTGTATGTAAGCCATTATCTCTTGAATTAGGAACCTGAGAAATTTAATTCAAATACACATAATTTGAATCTGAACCATTGAGTAATTTATTCACTGGTACTGATATACTATAATTTCTGATACTGAAAGTTATCTTAAATGAAGTTGGGCCAAGTTAAGTAAAAACCACTTATAAAATATTTATTTACTCCTCACCCCTAGAGACTCTCCACTTTCTCAGGTCTGGTGAGGGGGATAAGTGTGATTCTGTCAGTTTACCCCATTCAAACTCCTATTCCCTTTGACTTTCTGTTAGATTTAACTAATGGGAAGCAAGACTAGATCCGTAGGTAGGAGAAGAAGAAATGGAGGTGTATCATTCCCCTCTCTCTGTCCTTTCACATTTTGCTGTCAAGATTCTCTCTGTGCCTCCTCTGTACCCGGTCTACAGAGCTGACCTTTTCCATGACACTAGCTTTTGGGGAGTCTGGCTGCTCCTATGTCCCAGGGATGCTAACAGCCTCCACTTTCCTAGACTGTGGTTGCTACAGCATCCTTCATTGCTGTCCTTAACCTTTCCTCCCTCTTTGCACATGATCCCTTCATCACAAACCCCATATTTCTACCTAGACTGTGATAGATGGACATGCTAAATAATATTGGAGTGTTTAATCCAGATCTTCAGCAAGCTTGATGCCTGGTGTATGTATGCACAACTATGAGAGACTAAGAATAGCTTTGTTCATAGCATCCTCCCTACCCCCCCCCACCCCCAAGATTCTGTTGCTATTTCAAACTCCATTTGGGGGGCCACAGTAAGGACTTTATCTTTAGGAACTGTTTTTTTTTCCCCTTGCAATTTGATCTTCTCTAATCTGAAAAGAAAGCTGGTTTTAGTTAGCATTGAGCCTTGTTACTTGACCACACAGTATTTTTTTAATCAGTGAATTTTAGAGAAGTGTGCCTCACTGAGCCTTGCATCCACCTCCTCACCTTCTTTCTCTAGTTTTTATATGGAAAGAATATACATCCATTGTTAAGAGAATTTTAGGCAGACTGAGTTGATGTAAAATTACTTGAGAACCCCCCAAAACATATTGAAATCAAAAGTCTCTTTGCAGTCCTAACCTTGGGAATAAATTCCTATTTCTCCGAGTAGGAGTAGTAAAGGATATGAAGTGACAGTCTAGGTTTTTTTCTCTCCTGCGATCTCTAGAAGTCGAGGAATTACAGGGAGGATTGACCTATATGCAAACACCAAAGAACTATTTCTTGAGCTATTTGGATTCCCCAGTTTTGTCCAGGAGATCAAACCCGCTTTCATCTGGCTTCCTGGAAGGCCCTTCCTCGAGAAAGGTATTCTGCCAGGAAATCTCCCTTTTCCGAAATGTCTGTTTTAACTTAAGTATCTCCTTATACACCTTGCATTTCCTCAAACATTTAGAATAAAGTCACAGTTTTTGTTTTGTTTTGTTTTAGACTGAGTCTCGCTATGTTGCCCAGGTAGTTCTGAACCCATGGACTCAGATGATTTCTAGACTCAGCCTCCCAAGGCTGGGATTACAGGCACGCACCACCACACCTGGTTATTTTTTGAGACTAGATCTTGCTATGTTGCCCAGAGTAGTCTCCAACCTGCTGACTCAAGTGATTCCCAGCCCCAGCCTCCCAAGGTTGTGATTAAAGGCACGCACCTGGCCCTAAAGTTGCAGTGTTTAGTCCCTCTTCATGGTGTCTTGAGACTGGACACATGGTGTCCCGAGATTGGACATCCCACTTTTATTCAGCCTCTGAGAGTGACGTTTTTGACTCAGCACTGCTTCAGAATGTAACTTTATCAATAAGCCCGTACACTTGACTGATAACGTTATAAGCCAGTTACTTTAAAAAAAAAAAAAAAAAAAAAGAATGAAACTGTGTTCAAGGATTGATCCAGAGATCAGTATTTTGCGTGGCAGTGTGTCTGGTTCCTGCAGCACAGCGTTCCATCTGCGGTAATGTTCCTTCCTCCCTCCAGCCTGTGGTTATACCTCAGTGCATCTGACACTTCTCTAGTGAAGCTAAAACATGGAGGGAAGCAGAGGGCAGTGT
This sequence comes from Uropsilus gracilis, assembly GCA_004024945.1. Classification (NCBI taxonomy): domain Eukaryota; kingdom Metazoa; phylum Chordata; class Mammalia; order Eulipotyphla; family Talpidae; genus Uropsilus; species Uropsilus gracilis. The sequence goes on along the minus strand of PVHY01010272.1, from coordinate 15,551 downwards.
TATTTATATACATCTTACCTAATCCCCTTAACTTACATTATTCTTTTGTTTTATAATCAAATGGTATATATGCAGTGGATTACCATACAACACCACAGATCTTCACCTCTACATATATATCTATATTTACATCTCTTCATTTCCTCTTTTTCAGTATAAAAATTGACTCTATCCTTCACCTTTCATTCCTCCCCCTCCCCCGCCTTAACCCCGTTTTGTATTCCTTTGGTTATTTTCTTTGTTCATCTGTCTTTTCTCCTCCTAGTCTGTGTTTTGGAGATAGACTAGTTAAAAAAATGAATTCTGAGCTTATGTAAAAATACATTTGAAGCAGAGTGGAAGTGTGCTGTATGGTCTCTGTGTTCTATACTCTGTTATTACAGCTCAGAATGGCAGTATAATTGTAGAGATGTTTTGTTTCTTTACTGAACTCTCTGAACCCCTGGATATTTCTCTGCCTAAATGATGCATAATCAGCAATTATCCATCTTGTCTTTATGCTTTTGCTTTAAAAATTAATGACAGACTAGCCATGGTGTTAACATTTTGGCACTTTGTTTAGCACATTTAATGAAATATTGGTTGAATTTCATGTGTTAGAAAGCAAGCATTTTTCCCCCCAAAGAAATAAAATATCAGGATCTGATCACTCAATATCAAAAGTTTAAGATTGGAATGTACAGTTTTAATAAAAAATGCCATACAACAGAGCAAGGGCTAAGATTTTATATAATTGCCTGTGATTATATTTGTTTTCCAGAACAGAAAAGCCTGAATAATACCAAATATTTATGAACCCATCTTTCAGATAAAAAGATTCTTTATATCCTTGGAGTAACCAAATTATTTACTTAAAATGATTTTCCATATATCAATAATTACTTTTCCCACCATTGACTCTCCTGTTGTTCCCTCAGATTGAGTGACATGTTATAAGATGTAAAATTGCTCGGTGTAATTGTCTCAATATGAGCATCATTAACATACACAGATGGAGCTATATAGTTGTCCTCCTGCTGGGATGGCAAAATAGATTGACAAGCTTTAATATTGATGCTTCAGCTGATAGTGGGTAAAATAGCTGAATCAGAATATCAGAGAAACGGAATTATCTGTTTGTCATGATATGACGGGGCTGTGTTCATCTAAAGCTAATGTGTTAGCAAATCATCAGTGTGTTCAGAGAGCACTGATGATTAAAGTCCATGTATGATATAGTTAAATAGGTGATTAACAAGGGAAATACAATAGTTTGTGATAGCCTGTAAATATAATAAATGTGATGATTGCTAATATTTACATGCTACGTTGAAAGTTAAGTACGTGCCTTGCACATTCCCCCTATGTGTATGTGTAATTATTTTGTCCTGACAGCAACCTTATTTGATAGGTCTTTTTAATAATCTTACTTTTTAGATAAGGAAACTAAGGTGAAGAATATGTTAAGTAATTTGGCCAAGGTCACACTGATGGTGAGTTTAGAAAAGATACAATTTATTTTATAATCTTCACAGTAACCTTGACTTTATCTTCAAAATTCCTGTCTTCTCTCCTGTGAGTTTGAGTTTAGGACATTTATGTGTTCATCCTTGATTTCTTGATAAAACTCTAATAATGGCTATTGCATTTCTGTGATTCAAAGGAATGTTTAGGTTAGTTATAGAATTATTCTAGAATTATTCCAGATTAGTTATAGAATTATTGTAGATTATGACTGGTTTTCAGTTCTTATCAACAATGACTTTTTGGGGGGGGTTTTCTTACAAAAGAGTTTATTTGAGATGGCCATCAACTGTCCACATTTTAAAGATACATTTAAATATAATGGATTGTAATTTGACTGATGGTTGAAAATTTTCTTCTGTTTTGTCAGTGCAGACCTGTCCTCATGATAACCAGAAAGAAGGGCAAGTTTGTTTTCTGTTGCTCTAAATTTACTACTCCTTGATTCCCCAACACTTGAAGTATAGATATTTTTAAGGAAAATTTTCACATGGTGCAAAAATACTGGCATCCATATTTTTATGATTAAATTATGATAAATTATAAATTTATACACATAAGTATATAAATATATGAGCTATATAATTTGTATATTGTGCATATGTAACTTATATATTATAGAATGTTATATATACATATAACTTGTAAATCTATCCAATAATAGTTAATACGTAGTTACCTACTATTTAAAATGTATATATGACTTACATCTATTATTAATTGTAATAAATTTTAGTATATTCTATAAGATGTAGAATGTTAGTGAAATTTTTGCTCCATGTACTTAATACTTCTAATTGTATTATATTTATATGACATATAAATATTTTAAAGAAAATTTCTAGTAATATCTTGGAAATCCTCTTCAAAATCCTGACCTGGAGAATGGACATCTTGCTTGTAGTGGATTAGAATAACTGAATTCTCATTCATACCTGTTAATTATTCACTTGGGTATTAACCTTGTGAGTACTACGACTAAAGTACTGCTGTTACCACTGCTATCCTACAACCATTACTGTGAGTAGTTAATTAGATCTCCTAAGTGCCAGGGATACCATTAAGAACTACATCTACACTGGTTTACTTAATTCTCATCTTATTAGTTCAGTCCACCCCAGTTTTATTGAGAGCTTTTTACCCTGGCATCTTTAATCTAAAGCAATAATAAAAAGAAGCAACTATCACCCAAGGCCTCGGGCATCTTGTCACCCTCAGGCCTCTGATTAATGCTTAGATGGACTCTTTTATGTGGGAAGGTAAATCTGAGAATCTGAATAATGACTCTTTTCTCACTTTGAGGAAGTTGAAAGGATTTATAAAACCTTGCAGAGTAACCTAGGAATTATATTCTTGGCTATGGGAATTAAATAATGTCAGGACTGGGAAAGAGTCTACTAAGGAGACTAATATTTGACATAGAAAATTAGTCACATTCACATTCTTAGGGGAAGAAAATTGGCAGTCCACCCAACCCCCACCACATACCCACATGCATGGGTGCACTTGCGCATACACATGCACACACACATGCGTACACACATTTCTGTAAAGGAAAGAAGATGGATCTTTTTTTTTTTTTTTTGAAACTTGGTCTCCCTGTTTTTGCCTGTCAAACCGCAGGCTCACGTTGCCTAGGGTACCACAGACTCAAGCCATCCCCAGCCTCAGCTTCCCAGGTAGCTGGGATGACAGGTGCACACCACCTTGCCCAGCTATATTTTTTTGAAACTAGGTCTCACTGCGTGCCCCCAGTGGGACTCGAACCGCGATCCCTGAACCCGGCCGTGGCTCCCTAGGCTGCCGCTTACAGATATGTGCCACCATGCCTGGCCTAGAAAGATGGATCATTTTAATGAAAACCCTGTCATCATCAACTTAGGCACAATTTAATCACTATATTTATTTAATACTGTATTGTGTAAAAAGTGTTTTTATATATAATATTTCATTAAATGATTGCAACCAAAGGTGAAATTTATTACTTTCTTGGTCTTGTACGTGAAGACAATGAGTCTTAAAGAGAATGATTACTGAAGAGCATGAGAAGCTAGTCTATGAAAGCTGCTCACATTAGCTTTGATACTGGTATTGGCTCATTTTTTCTACACTGTATTTTGCAACATCTTGCTGTATTACCAATACCTTGTCTGCAATGATACCTGCTGATTTAAATATCTCAACTAGGGTGTGGTGAGCCAGTCACTAGTTAATGACTGTACACATGTAGAAGAGCATTTGGCATCATTTTTGGAAGCAAGAAAAATACAATTCAACAAACTGATGAGGTCTACAAAGCTCTTTTAGATTTTTTTTTTTTTTGGAATGAGTGACAAGGTACAGTGTATTAGAAAGAGTGCTGAATTCATGATCAAAATATAAAGGTTTCAACTCCAACTCTCCTACTTAGGAATATTGAGACCTGAATCTTTGAGCATCAGATCTCATCCATTAAAATAAACGGGCCAAACAACCAACAACTGAACATCAACTTAACCAACCAATAAATCGCAGACAAATGGGAGATGGAGTGACTGGAGGGGGGATATGGAGAGGGGGTACGGAGGGAGAAGGGATCAATTAATGCACAAATATGAAAAATCAATAAAATGAATTTTTCAAAAAAAATAAATAAAAATAAAAAAATTAAAATGGACATGAATATTCACTCTGAAAATTCATAGCATTGTTAAGGAGACAAACTCTTTGTAACATATGAAAGTCTTTGAAAGCTACAAGATGTCTGAGAAGGATTCTGGGACTGAGGGATGGAGTTAGGGATAAAGATTAGACTGAGTCGTAACTTGGGAGTTAGGGATAAAGGTTAGACTGAGTCGTAACCTGGACATGTACAGACCTGAGTTTCATTGCTTCCTTTGTCTTTCCTTGTTGAGCTAGGGTATTCCAAAGTGAGTTATAAACCTTGTACACAACATACCCATGCTTATGTCAGCCATTTTGATGCACTGCAGCTCTCAAAGAAGTCATCTCCATTGGGGATATTTTTTAAAAAATTGGTTGTGACTGGCAAATTGAACTTTTGTAATAGTAAAAAGGGTCACATTATAGAACCACTGTTGATTATTCATGTGTCCTAAACATTAGGTTAATAATGCAAGCAAACAGGTAAAATTTATCTCTCTGTCAGAAGTCCTGCTGTTATAATGCCAGGAATTCCATTTAATAAAGTAGAATCATTATAAAGGGCTTGGCTTGACTCCCAGAACAGGAGGTTCCCCAGTGAGAAACCACCTGTTAGCACAGTCTTCATCTCACTGTTTGGAATCATGGAAAAGTGTAAATTATCCAGAGTAAGCAGAAAATCTAGAGGCAAACTACCTCCCCCAAACACTCCAAGACTGTGTAGTTAGACCTCTGTTTGATGATAGGTTACATTTCAACTAGACCCTCTGTTGATTGAAAGTTTTAAGAAAGAAGTAGAAATAATATTGGAAGCAAAGGAATCATGGTCACAGAGATGTAAACTAATGCCATCCAAAATAGGGTCAGGCAAAATCATTCAGTAACTAAAACTCATTCACACTGAGAGGTCAGGAGTGCTTGGATTTGGCTAAGGGGATGGGTGATTTAATTTGAATAATAAAGCAAGAAGGAGTTCAGAAATACAGGAAGATATTTCAAATAACAGATTTTCCCCAAAGTCATTTACTGTTAATAGCAATAATACATATATATAGAACTAGTCTCCAACCTGAAAATTTTAGACCTCATTCTCACATACCAATTCTTTGAATATTTGGGTGCATGCAAAACTCTTCCTGATCTGAGAAAGCAGTAAAGTGTACTAGCTAAAAGCATTAGGACTGAAGTCGTTTTGGATTAAGTGATTGACCCTCTGTGTAGCTTAGTTTCCTCAAGTGTCAAGCAGGGATAATCTATCATAAAGACTGGGAATATTACATGATTTGATGTGGAAAATCTTCAGAGTGATGAAAGGTAATGTTATCTGATAATCATTGAACATCAAATGACCGGCCAATTTAAATCTGTTGCTGTTTGTAAAATTTGTTTTACCTCCTTAAAATGTTTTTGTTTCTTTTCCAGTTTGTCTGCCCTTTCTTGCCCAGGCTATCATGATTAAAAGCATGAGTTGGGATGTCAAACTGCTTATTTTGAAATTATGGCCCCACCTTTGCTAGCTGTCATCTTCCACAAATTTCTTAAACTCTTCTCCATTTCCTCTCTGTAAAATGGGGATGATAAAAATCAGAGTTCTTTTGAGGTTAGGTAATGAGTAATTGCTGTAAGATATGTAATGCCGTAGACCTGTACTTGGCACGTGGCCAGCACTCATCTGACATTAGCTCTTATTATCTTTATCTTTTTTTTTTCTGCAACATTGTTCCTGTCTATGACTAGGACCACTAAATAGATCCCTGCTATTTACCCCTTCCTTAATATTCAAGGCCAAACCTGGTGTAAACTGGAAGACACAGGGATGCCTTTAAATCATCCTTTATATCTCAGTGTTCTATCACCCTCTCCTCCCAGCAAATCCTCATCTTGTCCAGCACAAATGTGTAGCTTTCCGATATTGTTCTTACGTCCTTTTTTTCCTACTCTAACACTCTGCTCACACTCCCTAAACTCTCTTGTGTCTGTAGTCCTTTATTCCTGCCTTGGAGGACTTCACATAGTTATGATGTATTGGCAAACTTCTCCGAGGTTCTCTGACTTCCAGGTTACCTTGCATTTTTGAGTGGTAAATTTGAATCTCTCAAGCCCTCATCCTCTTGTGTTCAGGACTGCACTGAATGTCCCATGGGACCCATTATGTTTGACCTTACAAGTGCAGGCTCTTGTTAATACCTAAAGCCGGGAGAACTCTGTGAAGTCTGTGCAGGTCTTAGCCCCGCCCTGTCTGCCTTGCCCAGTAAACATAGTCTTCATGAGCAAACAAGCCCTATTGCTGAATTAATTGATATTCTGTGATTCTGGCTTCCCTTATAAAAATAAACACTTGGAGATATCATATAAATAGAATAAATTTTCTCAATTCAGCATCTAAGTCTCCTTTTTAGGAAGTGTATATATCAATATTTGTAAAGTGACCTGCATTTGTGAATACAATTGTGATATTGCAATGTGTTTGTGTACATATGTGGGCGTATGTGTACACATGCATGTTCATAGTTTCCTCAATAAATTCTGGAATTTATGGAATCATTTTCATAAAGTAAGAGATACATAAAGTAGATGAAAGAAATGGGTCATCAGAAAGCATGGAGATTACTAATATATGACTATGTTCTCAGTGACAGTTTCTGTCAACTGGACCTATCCAGGAGAAAACAGTATGAGTGGTTTGAGAAAGAACAAACTGGTTCTCTTGGGTGTGGATACTGGTTTCATAATGGAGATGTTGCTTTGCCCTAGAAAATCATTGTAATGCAATAAATTGAGTGAGTCAGATACATTTGGTCTCAAGAAAAGCAAAATTATCTTAGTAGCTGGGATCTGGAAAGAAGTAGTTTCTCTGTGCATTGTCATTTTTCATCTTTTAATTAAGTGTCTTTCATGGGGTGTGGAAATGGGATTGTTTAAGGGGGTGATTCTAAAAAGAAAATTGGAAAGCTATAAGCTGATTTATGGGAGAGTGAAAACAACAAAAACTCATTGTAATACTCCAGAAAATCTAATCACTGAATAAATTTAAATACTGCTAGAAACACCATTTATAGTCATCAAAGTAAAAATAGAACATTTATTCAAAAATCTCCTGTCCAAAACTTAGTGGCTATTTGAATTTCAATTAATTATAATTAAAAGTTTAGTTCCTCGGGTGCATCATTTCAAGTGCTTCTTAACCATATATAGTGACTACCATGTTAGACACACAGGCTGTTCCTATGGACAAAACTGACTCACATCATTTTATATTGGACCATTACAGAAAGTTTAATTGTGCATCACTGCTTTGAAATAATTTCTTTGCTTAAGATTTTTAGTTTAATAGAGTCTTAGCCTAGTATTTTTTTGTTTGTTTCTTTGGTTCCTGATCCTCTAGTGTTATCCTTTTTATTTTAATACATTTTATTTCTCTTATACATATTAATTCCCTGAGTTGGCCCCTTTTGTCCTTGGAATTTGACACAATATCACCTGACAGAAAATCTAGCCTGTCCTACTCTCCCTGAATTCAGTCCCCTTAAGAGTCTCAGCACTCTAGTATCTCAACTTTTGTATGTTTTATGTCATCACACTTGTCAAAACTGTATTATAATTTAATTTCTCTCCTTTCTTCAGTTGCTATAGGGGCCATGGGTATATGAATTTCACTTCTATAAACATTTGATTCTTGTGTTCTTTGGGGAATACATTTTAAAGAGGAGGAACTTTAGGGTTTGACTGTAGAAAACCTTAGGGTTTGAATGCAAATGAGACTTTATTGAGCAAGATGAAGAAAAATACAGGAAGCAAAACAGGCTTTGGAACTGCATTCCAGTTGTACCCTTGAGGAGGATGTCTTGTATAAAGGTCAGAGGCTTCATAATGGACTTAGCACGGGAAGAGATAATGCTCTGGAATTTCAATATGACCATTGGTTTGAAAAAAATCTTAGTTATTTCAGTTTGGTTTTATGCAGGTAACCACAAGCCCTTTGAGGCATGTGTACTATTTTTTATTTCTTAGAGTTCAGTAGGGATAGGAACTGAGATCCAAGACACTGAAGTCAGCACCAGGTCATGAAATCAGAAAAGAACCCTTGAATCAGCGAGTTGGGAGGTCATACCTTGCCTGTTGTTTTAGTTGTTCTCTTGCACAAATGTTTTCCCAGTTACTAATTACTGTCAATTTGAGATGTATAAGATAAAATTGACTTACTGTTTTGTTAAAGTTAGTGGTTAGTTGTTTGGGTTAAGTCAACCCAAACCTATTTATGTTTTAAAGAGGTAGTTAACTTTTCATTGACATTACTTCTCTCAGTCTAAGATCTTCAGTCACATTACCAGAGTGACTTTCAGGAGTGTGACCTTTCCCAGTAAGGAGGTTGTGTGTGAGATAATCTGTTTACTCACCTACTCTTCTGTCCACTTTCAGCACTCTCACATGTATGCATGTACACACATGCACACACACCCATGAACAACCTGAAACAAGTGTATTATTTATCTCTATAGTCTTTGCTGTTAATCTTATAAGTATTATTTGGGGCAATGAAAAGGGGAAAGACAGTCAGGCATGGTGGCGTGGGCCTTTAATCACAGCCTACCAAGTGAGGCTGACACTAGGGATCACTTGAGTCTGCGGGTTCGAGACCCTCGCAGGACATCATAGTGAGACCTAGTCTCAAGAATTATGTGGGCGTGGTGGCATGCACCTATAATCCAGCTGCCTGGGAAGCTGAGGCTGGAGATCTCTTGAGTCCGGGGTTCCCCTGGCAATGTGAGCCCAAGGTTCCCTTCAGAATAGTGCGACCTAGTCTCAAAAAAAAAAAAAAGTGGAAAGGCAGGGAGATGTGGAAGATAGGATGGAGAAAATTGTTTTTGTTTTGCGTTAACCTACAGTCATTCTAATACTAAACTGGATCTCATCAGACATATTCTTTGCTCAGTAATATGGCCTTTGATACCTGGCTCTGATTAGTCTTGTTCTATTATGTTCTATGAAATGACATATAAAATAAAATCAACTTTTTATCATTTGTACAGTTCTACTGTCTCATGAGAAGTGTCCTTTTAACAAATTGTTTCTTTAGCTCTCTTTGGTCTTTTTCCAAGTAAGACATCACTTCTCAGCCACTGGATAGTAAGGTTAGAGGACACTTGATCGACTCCAAAATATCCATTAAGCATTTGGTCCAGATCATAAAGTCCTTGAAATTTTGTTCTGTCAAAACATTCACACTTAGAAAACATCCCTGGGTTCGAATAAGCCATAACTTTCATTTATACTTTTGACTGAAAGGATTTAATACATTGCAATACTATCCTCTGTTGGTATATTAGTTGTGCTATGACTGTATTTTATGTGCTGTGACTATGATGATAACTCTTCTTGTTATGGGCCGGAGTTCCGATCTTGCAAAAGAACAGAATTTACATTATGCACATACCAAGGACCATTTTTTCATGTGCTAAATATGTGAATAAGTATTTTCACAGGATCAAATTCTAAACAACTTTTGGAGTAAGTCAATGTCTCTGTGGACATTGTGGACAGGATCAGATGTTCTATAAAACCTAGATTTTTTTTTCTTTTTTTGGTCTCTCTCCATGAGAGAGCTTTTAACCAATTCTTTCCTTTTGTGATTTAAAAAGCTTAAAGAAAAAATGGCCTAGTTTAATTAGCAATTATAATTTTATACATATCAATGAGATACTATCTGATAACACAAAGTGAAAAATTCTAAAAATATGTGCATCAAAAGATCAATGCCTGTATTTCACATATGAGGAAACTGAAATGCAGAAAGACAAACTCACTTGAATCAGAGAGTCCAAAACACCACAGAAAACATCCAAAGGAAATTTAATTACCACCTCACCTGAAGGTCAACCTACTACACCATTTTTCAAAGTGTTCAGAAAATAAAAATAATTGAGAGAATCGTTGATAGTGACAGGCCCCTTTTACTTCTATATTTTTATAGGCTTCTAAGGCTTGAATGTTTGTAAAATACTGATATCTGTCCGAATCAAATTAGAAATTGTTGATTCCATTAAATAATTGAAATTGTTGATGTATGCATTGATTGCTTGCATTTGAATGTTCTCACAGTCACAGACTTTAGGGTGGTTTATAAGGTTCCTGATCGACTGGCCTCTTCCCCATTTTGGGATATCCATTTTCCAATGTGGTGAGTGTGACAGATGCTGGAATTGCAGAGCTTGGGAATGTCTAGAAGATGACTAAGGCATACGGGCTATACAGGTTTTTTTTTTAAATCATAAGCTGGTGTTTCTACAGTAGCAAGTTTGGAATTTGAGGCTGAACTCTCTGCTGTTGCCAATTTCATGTGATTGAAATGATCCACTACATGGACTCCCATTGCAATTCAGTACCCAGATGCCTTTGACATGACTTCGATTTTAATATTTTCACTGAGAAGGAATCAGCATTAAGTACTTCATTGTAAATACTATAGGTTTCACTTTTTATTCATATATATCTATTCCTTACTTTTGAGTTAATGTGGTTAAAAAAATCCCTACACGTGATTACTTAAAATACTTCCAATGAAATAATTTAGGTCTGTTCAAATTATACTGCTTAAGGAAGAAAAATGATTGCAGACAGACTCCCTTATTCAACAGCATTTGTTTTTTGGTCTGGGTAGAGTTTGAGAAAGCTAGAAGGAAGAGATATTTCTATTTTCCTGACAAAATGGACTGGAAAATTAAGATATGTTTCTACATGTATTAAATTATACACTACTTGTTGATTTTAGTAGTGACTGAAATCTTCCAATCCACATTTAACTAGCTATCCTAAATTCAGGTAATTATCCTTTGCTTATCACTAATACCTTAATAATGAAAATGCCTAAATGGAAAAAAGTACAGGTTATACTAAAGGTCACAATGGCATGAATTTTAAAAATAATTTTATCTACTAATGTTATAATGCATGGTAATTATGGACAACTAATAGTTTTAAGACTATATAGGCATAACTTAAATTGAGAACATTGTTCTTCTAAGAATTGAAATAACTTTGTATTACAACATTTTCTTTAAAAATGTTTTCCTCCTTAGTGTGAGTACAGCTGTGTGTTTACACATACATACAGTTGTGTATGAACACTGCTCACCCTTTTCAGGCTGTGTCATAAAGCTTCTTTTCAAAAGTGAGTACATTTTATCATAAGACTGGACTAGGTCCCTTCTCCAGCTACTGATTCCTTGATTTCCAAGGGTTGTAGACTAATAAAATAATGGAACTGCTAGGTCTTAGAGAATGCCCTTAATCCAGCCCCATGGCCTTTCATAATTAGATTTACACTTAGGACTAATCTAGCAAGGTTAATTGACTTGGGAATCTTTAGATTTTCTTTAGAAAGAATTTGTGAGTTATATAATTTCAGAAATACCCTTTTTTAAAAAAAATGTGAAAGAAAAACTAAATCAGTGAAAGCAGATTCAAAATAGAATTTAGAATGTGGATGAGTAATCTATCATTGGGCTGACTAATATATCCTTCTCTATAAATATTTTCCTCATATTTTAAAAGACAAAATAACTTCATATAATGTAAGTGCTGTAGTTTCTATCACTGAAAGAACAACACACAATATATGAAACTGTATGAAAATCAGAAAGTAAGTTTCCATTTTCCAAACTGAGTTTTAATTGCTTAACTATAAAATGAGCACATGTTGAAAAGTAAACTTGGTTTTTTAAATTCTTTCCATTCTAATAATTTAAGTTATTGCAAGGAACGATAATACGTTTTCCATTCTAAGATGCAGCGACTTGGCGTTTAACTTCTATTTCATTTCCTTATATAGTGTTTACAGTGCTATAATTTATGGCTTCCATGTCAGTCTAAATGATAGTTCAGTTGGTAAATGCCCTTAGGCCTAAGACATGTCAGTTTTGTGAGTTTTGTCTTTGCCTGTTGTAATGCTGTTTAGAGGATGTATTTAAAAAAAAAAATAGGTATATGGTTATATGGTTTTTTTCCAAGAGAAGTGTAATGGCAAAACCAAGCCTCTTCATTGATGGAGTTTTAGTTCTCTTTCATGTCTAGACCCACTTATATCTACTAGACAAGGAGTTAGGAGAATCAGAACTCTTAGCAACTAGTCTAGGCTTTGAAGAAAGTTTGTCAGATAACTTAATGCCATCATTGAATTGTATAAATTCATGCTTTGAATGGTTATTTGAATGATTACTACGAAAGTTCTATAATGTTTCTGAAAGAAATGGACTTTAGTCCATAAGGCATAATTACAAATTATTGCCTTAGATTTTTGTACCATAAATTTGAGAAAAAAAATAAGATTGTTTTGGTTATCAGTGTCTGCCTTTGCCCTCCAAGGTATTGAATCTCTAGCATTAACTGCCTAAATCTAGTATGAGCCACTGCAATTAACTGTTTACAATCTTCACATTCCTGTTTCAAAGAAACACTAATGTATCTTGATCATTCTAGAAGCACACTTTTCATAAAGTGACGTATTAGGATGCATGAACCTTGATAAGTTAAACTTTCTATGGTTTATATTCTGTTTCTGTAAAATGGGCCAAATACTAATATCTCTTCAGAAGATTGTGGTGAAGATTACCTAAGCAAATACAGTACTTAGACCACAATAAATGTTCAGTACATAATTGCATTTATCAAGGGCCTATCAGGGGCCTATCTGGTGTCTACTAAGTAGTTGGTACCTACTAGGTACCAGATACTTTTTATGCACCCACAAAGTTTGTCCCAGAGCATGAATGCTTACCTATTTTATATAAGCAATAATGTGGATCTTGAAATGCAACTTAGTTGAGGGAAAGTGGAGCAAGGACTCAATCCAACCTGGTCTCAGTGATTCTGTGAACTAAATACTACATATTTTCTTCTCCAAGAAAATCCTTCAATGAAGGAATTACATTTGCCTCAGAAGCAGCAGAGTTGAAAAAACTTGTGCCAGTTTTGCCAGTAACATTAGATAAGAAGTCAAGAAAACAATAGTCAATGAAATTCCTGCCATCTTCAAAATAAAAAATTTACCTGGTGCCTTACTGGGTGAACAGGACTGATGGATGCTGTGTGGGTGCAAGAGGATGGGGGCTCTGTTGCCCTTGGGGTCCTTAGAAGCATTTCCAGCTGTTAGTTGACATTTCCCCCTAAGTATCCTACAGGTACTGCAAGTTCAATGTTTTCAATAGAAACTCATCACCTAATATAGTCTCTCTTACCTGTCATGGTTTCCTCGTTTTCACTGAGAGCATTTGCCATCCATCCTATTCACCCAGACTCCAGTTGATAGAGTAAAGCCTGTTCTTCATCCCTGTATTTATTTGCCCCAGTGTTGTCATTCGTACTTTTGCTTTTTCTTCTTTTCCACTCCACTTGTTCTGTCAGTCTTCTAAAAGCAATTGGAACCTCTTTCCTGGAATATCTCTAATCAGTTTCTATTTGTTCTACATGCTACTGCCAGGGGCATTTCTTAAACTCTGTTTTCTATTCTGTCACTTTCCTGAGTAGTCACTTCCAATATCTGTCCAGTCATTACATGTAAATCCTAACTTCCAATAATATGCCAATGGAGACCACTTACCATAATTTGCAGATGTGCTTTTTAACCATTATGTTTCCGTATTTTACATGGATCCAAGTCACCAGCAGACTTGAAATTACCCATCATTTTCCATTATTTGTTCTTTTTTGCATCTTCTCATCATACCTCTATTATGCTACTCTGCCTTTTGTTATTGCTTTTTTGTCCTTCTATTAGTCAAAATCTTATATATGTCTTATTATTGAAGCACTTTATTTCCCTACATTTCTCCTTGAAATAAGAATCATTCACTTTCTCATGTTAGGTAGGAGCGGTGGTAATGAGGAAGAAAAGAGCATGGACTCTGGAGAAGGATTTGTAGGACTCAATTTCTGTTCTGCTACCCATGCAGTTTTATGTAATTTATTCTTGTGGCTCAGTTTCCACATTTGTAAAACTGGGACAGTAATAATATTTATCACTTAAATTGTTTTGAGGATCATATTAAATATAAAGCACTTATAACAGCACCTACTTCACAGGGAAAACTGTGAGTTCCTGTAATAAAATGACCAACAATTGACTGTAGCCTTGTTATACTTCCCTTAAGAAAATGATGAGATTCTGTGCCATTATTACCTAAGACTGCCCTTAATCACCCCCAATTTGAGAACAGCTTTTTGCTTTTATTTATTGTATTTTTACACAATGGAGTTAGGTCCTTGGTTCTTAAGGCGTTCACTTTTGTCTCATCAGTCGAATAATCTGTTCTCATTAGAATTGTTTTAAGATTTGTGCCAGTCTTACCTTGTTAATATTGTGTCATAGAAGTTTGACTAAGCTTTGAAGTTTTTGAAAGAAACTACTTTCGAGAAAAAAGTCCCATGGAGGATTTTCTGCAGCTCACTGTTTTTGTAAGCACACAAAACCTTAAATTTGGTTGATTGTCTGTGCCTTCAATGGCTGAAGGTTTTATGGTCCTTGTGTTTTTGCAAATTATACCAACAGATGATAATAATAAGGTACCTTTGCCAGAGGGTTTTACAGATTGCAGATAATTAAACCATGTGACTATCTTTGATCTGAGTACATATTACCTTTACTTAGTAGGTGAGGAAACAGGAAGCAGAGGCATAGGCAGCCAAGGGATGTGGATGGGACTTGAAGCCTTCTACTGCTTCAATGCCTAGGGCTGTCAACCTTTAAGAGCTTTTCTCTGCCAAAGTCCATCTTGCAGGATAACACCCCTGATGATACTATTAAGACCACACTGTGAACTCTTGTTGGAGCCACAGACTAAACCAATCATGGAATCTTATCAATAAAAATCAGAGTTACAGTTGCTCTTGCTCAAATCCTTATGCATACATCCCCTTAAAAGAAACTTAGGACCTGAGCTCTTTCAGTCTGAAATTCCTCCAATGTCAGAGGATTCATTCTCTGTTAAGTCCATTTACTACATTACTTCATAACTATAAAGAGCCATTGTCTGTCTTCTTGCAGTTTTCACTCATTTGTGTAAGTTTTTCCCTCAAACCACTCAACAATGCCTCATTCATACACTTGTTCCAGGGTGAGAAGACCGAGACCATGCCTCCTCTCTGAGTCTTCGCTAAGCTCCATATCCTTAGTTCACTAAAGTTTTTAATGTCACACGCACTTCTGTTTTGCTTTTCAAATTTCCTTTTTTGACCATACTCAACTGTGTATTGACTAGAAATAAGTATACTTTTTAGTTGCTAACTGGTGCCAACTACTTCTTTGCCTCTCTGTATTAATAGGAAGAGAAAAAAGTAATCATGTACTCATTTCCTTCTTTATTCTTTCTCTGCTTTTCCTACTGTCTGCTTTTTTCCCCTCTAAACCCAAC